>BMAO01025714.1:0-59488 GCA_019973975.1 Trichonephila clavata
AAAAACTTGTTGGTCTAAGGAGGGGGATTGAACTCTCAAACCCTCCCCTTGTGTTTGTGTGTACGCCACTGCTAAGAATTAATTGTAATGAATACATTCTCTTATATTTGAAGTTAATGGGGAATCCCAATAAGTTGGATTCAGATACACAAAAAATTGCTATACTTACACTATAAATCTATTTAACAAAATAAATGGATTTGTGTTTGATATATATAAAATAACAAACCATTGGATTGCACTTTAATTAAAATATTCTTTACTATTTGGATTGAAATTAGAGTTTTGTCTGAAATTATAAAGTCGAGATATACATCTTCATTAATTAATATATTTCCTTTTTATTATAATCTTCATTTGAAAATGTTGAAGTAATTTAATTCAATAACATTTGCATTTAATTTTCTTGTTGATAATAAGTGTTCCAAATGGTAGTAAAAATTTTCGTTCTTTCTTGTAGCAAGCTCTGTCGGCAAGTTTTCCTCTTTCTGAAGCACAATTATTCCTGCATAAAAAATTCAATTATGAAGTAAATTTGACAATTACTCGATAATTATTGCAAATTTGAATTTTTATACAGCTTTCGCAGTCAGCAATACTCATAAAAAATGAATTATTTTCAAACTATACATAGTTTATTAACTAAAAAAATGAAATAAATTTTTGTAAATGTATTTTAATAATAAAAACTACAATGCCCCATTAATTTTAAAAATAAAATTTGAGGTAACATATAGAACACGAACGCATATTTTTTGCGGCAGTTTTTGAAAAGAAAAAAAATGAATATAGAATTTTTTAGAAATATTCCCAAATTTTATATTGGAAAGATAGCTGCATTTTTAAGAATAACATTAAAGCTACTTTTGTATTTGTATAAATACATTTTGAAAAACCGAATGCAGATGATAGCATTTAATTTTGACTCTTATCTCTTTATTGTGAATGTGGTGTGGCAGTTAGGGAAGGATGTACCCATCTTCCGTCATCCTCTTCCTCTTAAAAATGTGTAGAGATAGCATTTCCAATAATTAAATATCAAACAATAAATTTTAAATTAAAACAAATGTAAAAATTGTTAATAACATTATTTAAGAAAGTAAGAGAGAGAGAGAGAGAGAGTTAAATATATATTTACATCGCACTATAAAGCTGCACGAACGCTATTGGTGAAGGTCCTCATTATTTTGAACTATGGTCACGTTTTGAGGAAGACACCTCAGCTCTCCTAACTTCCACACCACACCAACGAGAGGAATTGGACCCCTCGACATATTTAACGTGCATCGGCCTCCTTTGCACGGCGGGTCTTCAGCGGTACCAGGCTCAAACTCATGATACGCCAGCTACGAGCGGGTGACCTTGACCATTAAAGCTACCACGGCCTAGTGGTCAAGCTGCTCATAAAAACTGGCAGTGCATACATAATTCGATTCAAGGGAATTATAGAAAAAATAACAATTGAGAGAAGTTGAAAAGTTTTATTAATATTTTATCTAAAAAGCTTCAAAATTTTTAAAAAAATAAACGAAGAAAAATTTGTTAATTATTTTTTATTGAAATAAATTTTGCGGTCAAAATAAGCTTTTCCTTTTTTAAAATTTCATTAGAGTATCTGTGTAAATCAAATATTAATTTTTAACATTAACATAAAGAGTAGTCAAAAATAGATTTTTGAAGATATTAGAAATACTAACATATAAATAAATATGTATATAGCATTTATAAAAAAGTTTAATCGTAAAAATTTTCAAAATAACAGTATATGAAAATACACAGTATAAGTAGAAAATAGTTTTATTGAAAAAAATAAAATGTAAAAACTTAAAATATGTATATATATAAATAGATTTATAGAAAGTAAACATAGTATGTAATAATAAATAAAGATAAGAGAGAAAAAATTTTAAAAACTAAGTTTATTTATATATTTAATATTATTTTAATATATTGCAACAATTTTTATTTCATGTTTAAATTAACGAGATCTCCTTACTTTTAAAAAAAATACCAATTGTTTCAAAAGAAAATTAGAAATTTTATTAAAAAAAATATTTATATGTGTAATGGAACTGTTTTTGAGCGCTTAATATACAAACAAATTTCTTATATCTTAATCTTTTCAACTAAAATCAAAATATTGTTCAAAAACTAGTTCAAAATTTCTACCCTGAAATAAGCCCCCAAAAAATATTAAAAATTCATTTTTTTAATGTATTCTATTTAAAAGTTGTAATTGTATTTCGAACTCTTTTTTTGTGGTGGAAGCCCACAATTTCTAACTTATATCTTATATCCTGAATCCCTTGGAGCAGGTTTTTCGATAACAACAGACTTTTCCTCATCACATTTCGGGCACATCTGATTCCCATCTCTAACATTTTATTGCTTAGATCGCTTGCAATACGAATGTTGATTCAACAAAGGAGCTTCTGTGCATGTCTGATAGATAAAAGGAACAAATAAGGCCGGACATAAAATGCGCACATAGCGTTGGAGGCACCTATTCCTATTTTTTACAGCCTTGGAATTCAAACTCCTCTGTTTTGGGGTTGCTATATTTGGCTTTTTATGAATTATTGGCTACCTTCAAAATAATTACTATAAAAAAAAGTGCAATATACAATGGCGTCCAAAAGTTAAGCATAAATCGTAAAATGCAAAAACATGGAGTAAATATTCGTAAAATTATTCTAAATTTCTTGCGGATATTAATTGGGTGAAGAAGAAACATTGGGTTTATGCAAAACTTTTCAATCGACTACGTCCTGCACGAAACACCAGAGCATGTCGGAACGCGGAGAAACCCATTCACGCCGCATAGGCAGTTCAGACAAGTTTCGTGGAACTGCTGAGCGAAGGAACGTTGTTAACCATCAAACAAGGTGAATGATGGCCCAAAGATGCCAATTGGAAATGTTCACAAAATGAAGAATCGTTGGAATACTGGAATCCTCACGATCACAAACCGAAGTGTCTCAAATTCTGAATGTGGACCAGTCTGTGATCTCAAGACTGTGGCAGAGGTTTCAAAGAACGGGAGATGTTACCCGACAACCAGTATCAGGTCGACCAAGAATCACAACCCCTCGCCAAGACAGATATCTAGTAATAAGTAACGTCAGAGAGGCAGTACTGCCAGAGCACTGGGTTCGGCGTTCACAATCGCCACAAGAATACGAATTTTGAGACAAACTGTTTACAGAAGACTCAATCATGGTGGCCTGTATGCCAGACCAGCAGTTTGCATTCCGCTCACACTGCGAGAAACGATTTTCAAAACTGAGAGCAAACAGCTCACACACACTCACTTTTGAGTACTTCACATTCTCAAAATAGCTCCGATGCACGCGTACTCAAATATGAGAATCGCATATTCTCATATTGAGACACAAGTACATTCTCATTTTTGAACCTGTTACGGGATCAAATTTTTGAGAATGAAAGATCGATATGAGTATATAATGCACTCATATTTGAATCTGTTAATGTATCAAATATGAGTTTAAAACAATAAAATGAGTATGCATAGCATTCATTTTCGGTACTGTTGTATCTAATATGAATTTTTAACAGAAAAATATTTATTAACCCAAATCTTAAAGGATTTAAAAATGTGATACCTGAGTTGTAAATTTTCACTTTCTACATCTTACGTATTATTTTATTTTCATTTCATGAAATTTTTACACTTAACTTAGAAATCAAAATTCATTTTACATTTATTGTGTGTAACAAAAAGGTACTCGCGTATTATCGCGAAAGTGCCTAAGTTAAAGATAACTTGCCAAATTTTAGCAGTAACGATTTCGCATGTGTCCTACGCGCTGAATTAGCAACCATGTACTTCGTTTTATATAATGTCGCCAATACGGTGGCGACAATACGCAAGTATCAACAAAAATATTACTTTTCGAAAAAAAAATGCAACTATTATTTGATCACAAACTGTATGTCTTCGAACTTATACCGCAAATATAAATCTTTGAAAACTGCAAAAATAAATTCGATGCAATAGTTAAACAAATGTGTATGCATTTTGAACTAGTTCCAGAAGCAATTTGATTCATTATTTATATTTATGTTTCTCTAGAAGCATTATATTGTTTCCTTAAAATCATATACAAGCAGAAAATTAACTTTTATTTAAAAAAAATCAGCCCTTCAATAATAAGTTATTAGAAATATCTAGGAAACATTATGGTAAATAAGATTTTTCTAAGTAAAAATTTCAAAACAATGCCAGAGAGAAATAGCTTTTTTACATATTATGTAACCTGAAGAAAAAAACCTTTTGACTAAACTAACACTCATTAGGCCCAGGTGTGTAAGTACTCTTTATATCAATTGTTTTGTTTAAATAGAAACATCCATCCACATGGAAATAAAGAAAATGCATTGCTATATTACAAATTAAGATCGTTTTTTGTTAAATCAACTGATTTTACACTCTCCTATCACCAAAGAAAACAAATATTATAGTTTTTAAGTTAATGTTTTTTTAAATTAAAATACTTAAAAATTTTAGTCCTTAGAAGAATGTAAAAACAACTAAAACAGTACATTTTTGCATTAACAAAACATTTAGTTTTTAACCAACTGGAAAGAGCTTTTAGAGAAGTTTTCAGCACCCATTCAGAAGAAAAAATATCATAAGAACCAATAGAATCATAATTTAGCAACTTTACTTGGTGTACTGCATTTTATTTTCAATACCTTTTTTCAATTATTCACTGTTAACAAGAAAAATAAATCAAACCAAAATCATATTGTTGAAATATTTATTCTGGAAATTATACACATTCATATATACATAAAAAATAAAGAATATAAGTGAGATTTTTGAAATTTTTTTTTATAAACACTATCTAATCCATATTATAGTCAACTCCATCCTTATTTGTGCAGAACAGATTATGTTATAGTGTAATATACATTGAATTATCATTGTAAATATAGGAAAGTGTATAAAAGTACATAAATAAACCACTTTTTTATTTTTTTATCAAATCATGTCTTTGAGGTACAAAATGTGAGTGAAAATGCCTTTCAAACAGTGTTGTTTCTAATAAATTACATGTTAGGATATGCGCGCGAGTCATCTAAATTACTTATTGCAGAATTTATAGATAGCTGGTTCTGAAAGGAATTTTGAAAGTTTTCTCATTAGAGTAAAATTTTTACAAAGGTTGTTCATAATTATATAGTTTTCGAAATTACTATCTACAAAATTTAGCATAACACATGTAGTGATATGCTATGCCTGTATGAATATTTAGAACATAACGACAAAGGCTACAATGTGAAACCAATGGTCTTTAGCAGAAAGTGCAAAATGTATGAAATTCATAGATTAATTTTATCCATAAAATATAAAAAAAAATAAAAACATTCAGAGCTATATGCAAAATTTAAAACAAATTATGAGTGGAAACATTAAAAATCAAGATTTGTGCTAACAAGCAGAAATGAAATTAGTGTAAATTAAAAATAAAGCATTCATAATTTAGAAACAAGATAAAAGATTTAAAAAATACAATTTTTATAAATATTACACATGAAGGCATGTCTTTCTGAATTTCACATTTATAAAAACAACAGTTCAAAAAATACTACAACAATGGAACAATATATACAGGAACTAATTTGTTATCAGTACATTACACATTAAACATTTTTTAGAAGTGGTTTTGAAATCGCTGCAAATAAAATTTTGGCATCCAATAGTATTCAATCAACGATGATGGTCTCCCACTAAGAACTCAACATGAAAATAATTTAAAAGAATGGCTTATTCCTGGCAAAAAAGGAATTACATTAAGAAGCAAAAACATAAGTACTTTTTTTTATAGAAAACCAATTAGAAAAATATGAATGCCAGGATTTAAAGAAATAGAACAAAAGGTATTTAGAAATGCCAAGAAAAAAGCAGAAAAAAAATAAAGAAATTGAAACTGGAAAAATAATAACTGCGTATAAAAGAGTGGGGTGCTCAATATCAATTGTTATAATTTCTTACTAGTTCTATTCCAAAATGCAGAGTTAGTGTAAAAATGTAGTACAGAGGACCCCACGCTTTTACCACGATGACATTAATGTTCTCGTTAATCATTTTATTCTTATATTAAGATTTATTTCTTACTTTTTAGTTTGATAAAAAAGCATGTTTCTTTAAATTATAATTTAAATTAATTGTGCTTCAAATACGTCAGACTGAACAAATTACGTATTATCAATCTAATATATTAATCAATATTACCAAATCTAATAATAACACACCAAGTTGGCAACCCTGATTGGTACTTGCGTCTTATTGCAACCTATTAGCGATATTATATGAAATGAAGCACCTGGCAGCCAATTCAGTGTGTACCACACATAGGAAATCGGGGTGGCCAACTCAGCGAGTTATTTAGAGTCAGCGATTGTCGCAAAAATACACAAGTACCCTCCGAGTTCCTGTGTGTTGAACGTGCTGAATTGGCAAACAGGTGCTTTGTTTCATATAATGTCACCAATTGGTTGTGATAATACGTAAGTATACCAAGATTTCTTATGTTTTTTCACTTGTGTACAACATACCTGCATACAGGAGTTTTTGTACCCAAGCTGTATTAATTTTTGGTAATTACGTAATATTGCAACCATATTGGTGAAATTATATGTAATACAACACATGGTAGTCAATCTGGCGCATACGACACATGCAAAATCAGGGTCACCAACTTGGCACGTTATCTTGAACATTGGCATTGTTGTGGTAATATGTATCGTAAAATCTGGTGTATGGTGCACACTTTTAACACAAAAAATAAGATTGAATTTTATGCGTGCACGTTATATACCAGGTATGGCAATGAGAGCTTTAAAAAATGTGAGCACAGGAAAAAAAAATAGATTTCTACATAGATCAAAATAGTGTTTATTTAAAAGAAATGGCATTCCTTATGAACTTAAAGGGTTGCACTTCTAGATGTATACTATTTTTTTACTAAAGCTTAGAATAAATGACTTTCAAACTTTAAGAGCATGACTCGCATACATCTCAGGTTTCTTCATGAAAATGGGGGTGCACATTCTCAGCAAATAAACATAAAAATTAAAAATTGCTACTTGAAAGTATAAGTGCACGTAATACGATGGTATACATGATATGCCAGATTTTATGGTAAGAACATAATTTTTCTCTACCTTTCTTTAATTAAAAGCATAAATATATTTATATTGGGTTAAATATAAAGAATCTGATATATATACTTAATTTATTTTCATCCAAATAAACAAAACACTATAGTCACAATAAAGGAATCATAAAATAAATTTATTGAAATAGTTGACTCTTTTAAATAATTTCTTTATGAGAACTTTTAAGACATTTTCCATAAGTTTACCAATAAGCTAAAAAAGTTCTTTAAAATTTACAAGAAATTAGTCTCTTAAAAAGATTACTAATTGAAAACAAAAATTTATTTTGTAGGCTTGCCTTTTTCAAGACATGCAAGCTATTTTAAAGTTCAATATGAAAATAAAACTATTCCAATGTAGCAAAGGAATACTTAAACTATTATTTGCCTATAAGCAAGGGCCCAAAAAATCAAACAATATAACTTATTATGAATCAAGTAAATTTCATTGAGATATGTGACTACCCAAAATTCACAGTTTTGGTGAAAATTTTCAAAAATTACTTTTGTGTTTTTATTTTAAAGCCTATACATTTAAGATTCCAAAAACACTCTATTTTTGTTTCTATGATATCTAGAAGCAAAGTTATAGCATAATTAGAAAACTGGAATTGGAGTTAACAAAACCAGATGCTGATCCCTACACAAAATATTTTTAAGATATTGAATTTAAATTTTCAGAACATGTTTTATTTAGTTCTATCTGTGTTATGAATCAAAATCTAATCTCTGTGTATATACAGTGAACCCAAAAAGTGTTAGTACACTTGCAATTTCCTATAAAATTTATTGTTTCCGACTAATAAAAATTAATATTTTGGAATTGTAATTTTTTTATATCTGTAACTTGTTCTTGGTGTAATGATATAAATATTTTTTTAAAAATTGTATAACTATAATTTTTAAAAATTCATAATCAAAAAGATCCTGAAAAATTACGCCACTGAAGTCTTCGTACACTTAACAAAAATCTCAACATAGCTTTAAATATTGTATTTCTTTCTTAATTTAGAATTTAGTAGGATATCTTTTAGTGTCCACAACAACTTTTAGACATCTTGATATAGGTTTAATGAGTTTTTGTAATTTCTGCATTGATTTTCCTCTATGCTTCTGTGATTGTTTTTACTTCCCATTATGTGTTTATATGTCATATTTTCTTTTTATTTTAAATCTAGTTCTCCGCAAATATGCTCTGCTGGGCTAAATAAATTGATTAAAGAGGTGTTTTCAAACTTTTGGGTACAGTTATAGAGACACCAGCGGTGTACATTGAGAGCAGTTCGCTTGGCGTCATTATCCTGTTAAAAAATGAAGTCATCTGAAATATCCAAATTTTGAGAGGATAATTTAAAATTTCTCTTCCATTATTTAAATAGAGCTCATGATTCTCAATACCATCAAAAAATACCTAATTCCTGAAGCCAATTTACACCCCCCCTCCCTCGCAAGAACACCTCTGTGTTGAAGCATGGAGGTGGAGGAGCTCTTGTTCCACATAAATTCACCGGATTAAATGCCTCATTTTTTCCTTTAAAACTATTATATGCCCATCAGAACCAAAAATGTTGAATTTTCTGTCATCCCAATCACTTTCCTGTCAATTTTGAATTTTCTGAAACTTAGTCAAGAATCTAGTTGGATGAATGAACCATGGAAGTGGAAGTGTTCTTGCGTGGGGGCGTAAATCAGCCACAAAATTAGGTAATTTTTGATGGTATTGAGAATCATGAGCTCTAATCAAATATTTTAAAGAGAAATTTTAAATTGTCTGTCCAAATTTTGATATTGAATACGACTTCATATTTTAACAGGATAATGACGCCAAGCGTACTGCTCTCAATGTACACCGCTGGTGTCTTTATAATTGCCCCTAAATTTTGTGAAAACACCTCCTCAATCAATTTATTTAGCCCAGCAGAGCATATTTGGGGAGAACTATATTTAAAATAAAAAGAAAACATGACATATAAACTTATAATGGGAAGTAAAAATAATAATCACAGAAGCATGGAGGTAAATCGATGCAGACATTACAAAAAACTGATTAAATCTATACCAAGACATTTAAAAGTTGTTGTGGACACTAAAAGATATCCTACTAAGTTCTAAATTAAGAAAGAAATACAATATTTAAAGCTATGTTGAGTTTTTTGTTAAGTGTACGAAGATTTTTGTGGCGTAATTTTTAGTAGCCTTTTGATTATTAATTTTTAAAAATAATAGTTATACTATTTTTTTAAAAATAATTATGTCATTCCATTAAGAACAAGTTGCAGATATAAAAAAATTACAATTTCTATACATTAATTTTTATTAGTCGAAATCATTAAATTTTATAGGAAATTGCAAGTGTACGAACACTTTTGGGGTTCATTGTATTTATGTACTTCATTGCATTTAAATGTAAAAAATATCATTAATTTTTAAAAAAATCAAGTTTTTGCATAAAATTTGGCATATTTAAAAAACTTTTAAAAGTAATACATATCTTTTAAATCCTAATATATAAAGATGTTCCATTATTTATGTACTGTATAAATATTATTTGAATACATTCATAAGAATTTTGTGTAAAAGATCCTAATTGCAATTTTTCATGAAAATTTTACTAAACTCGACAATTTTTATAATCTATAAAACTCTCCAGAAAACAGCAAAAGGGTTGAAAAATTAGTTAAACATGAAGCTAAAGAGAGTTTGAGCTATAAATATGGTGAGTTTAAGAAATGTACAACTAGTAGAACATTTTTCATATAGTATTTAAATCTTTAAAAGCATTGTCTGAGAAACTATGTTTTTTGGCTTCACGGTAAAGTTCACACAAATGGATTTCTTTTTAAGACATTGAATTAAAATTTTAAGAAAATTTTTATTTCATTTTATTTGTATTATAGACTATAATCTCTGTGTATGTATTTATGCATTTTATTGCACATACAATTTGTGAGAAAAAAACATGCTTTTTTTTTAAAAAAATTGACAAATTAAAAAAAAAAACTAATATAAATCTTATCGCTCTAGGCACAGATAATGATATTATTTGTGTGCAGTTTTAATAATATTTGAATATAATAATTAGAATTTTCAATACAAGGTTTACTGTAACTGCAATTTTTAACTAAAAATTCCCAATCTATCCAAATTAATTTAAAATTTTGTGGAATTGTATTTTAATTCCTGACTCAAGTGTAGTATAGGGGAAGGGGCCCTTTCGATTTTGCGATTTTTATATAGATATTATGGTGAGATAACGAATTCATTCTGGCTTCGGGAAACCTTTCGCTAAGTGAAGTAGCATGGCGATCGATTTTGGTCACCAAAAAAATTTGACATCGCCAAGGGCCCTCCTATACTACACTTGAACCTTAATTCCTAGTTCTATGCACAATCCTTTTTAAAGAAAAAAGTGTTTTTTTAGTTGAAAATTTATGTTTCAATAAAATGCTCCGAAGGTAGCCACATACCTTAAATTTGTTTTTTTAAGTAATCCGCCAAAAAAGGCAGATTTTTATCACATTTTTTTGCTAAATTCATATAAAAGCCTTATATTAAAAACAAGGCACATACTTTTGTAAAACAAATAGGTGAAAACTTTAATTCGAAAGTCTAGAAAAAGACTGTTTTGATTTAAAGTCATAACAAAATCAAAACAATCTAGTACTCCGCGATCTAGTGTGTTCGTCCGCGAGTAGCATGGTAGAAACGAAAAATAGTTCGGAAGATATATGAGAACTAAATTTGTTGTTGAAACCCAATCTTTAAAATATGTAGCCAGTATATTAAAAAAATTTTTTATCCTAAATATCTTTTTAATTTGTTTGATAGTGTTAATTAACCATTTTTTGAAATTTTGAGTACATGTAATGTTTCATATTCGTAAAGGCATGCGTTCAAATCTGATACAAACAAACTCATTTCAAAATGAGTATGTCCATGTAGTCATTTTTGAGTATTTCTTTTTTCTCCGTGCACGTCTGCGCATAAAAGCGCTCGTTTGAACTGGAGTTTGAAACATCAACATTGGAGTGTGGGAGAGTGGGCCAATGTGATGTTCAGTGACGAGTCCTGGTTTAGTCTGAGAAGTGATTCTCGGTGGATAACAATATGGAGAAAACGGGGAACACGTTTTGAACCAAGAAACATAACGGAAAGACCTCATTTTCCATCAAGGGGAGTAATGGTATGGGCAGGCATCATTATGGACGGCCGCACAGACCTCCATTTCTTTGACACGGGATCGGTGACTGCTCAAAGATACAGAGACGAAGTTCTTGAGCCTTATGTTCGCTTGTTTCGAGGTGCTGTAGGTCCTGACATCATATTCATGGATGATTAATGCACCATGTCACCGAGCGGTGCTGATTGACGACTTCCTTGAAACGGAAAAAATCCAGCACATCGTGGCCTGCAAACTCCCCTTATTTAAATCCTATCGAGTAGCTGGGGAGAAAAATTGCAGCCCTTTCGCACCCACCAAGCTCCGTTACAGAACTGAAGAGAGCTCTCCAAGTAGCTTGGAACCGTTTGAGCCCACAACTCATTCATCATCTCATAGCAAGTATGCTAAATTGCTGTGCAGTGGGCCTGGCTGTCAGAGGTGACCATACGCCTTATTAAACTGCAGCATCACTATTTAATTTAATATTTTCTTTCATTTTTTCTTTAAAGGGTAAATTCTTGCTATACTCATTTTTCTTTCAAACTCCTACTTTGGATAATAAAATAATTATTATCATTCTTTTGATTTGATTCCTTATTTTATAACCATTTTACACTCGCATATCACGTTTCCCGCCATTCTGATTTACAGTTCCTTTTTTTATTTACATAATTATCAATTATGCTTAACTTTTGGACACCAGTGTATTGTATCTTTTGGATATGCCCTGTTGAGTATGCTGCGTTGAGTGTGTGTTTCAGTACGTGTGAATCTAATAACCTATTATAAATATTGTGCGTTTATTGTTTATAACTTTACTACTGAACAATTTCAATGTTTTTAAATTTTTGTTTGAATTTTAAGATATAAATCTGTTTTCATTGTTTATCTGTTGTATACAAGTTCATTAGAAATATGGTATGTTTATAAAATGAAAATTAAGATTAAATTTTAAAAAAATATTAAATGAACCTGGAAAAACAAATCTAGAACTGTAACTATATTGTAATCTTAAAATAGAAGAGTAAAATATTTTAGTTTATTGATATATTTTTGATTATTTGCAATTTTTAGTAAATTTTTATTAATCCTTATAACATTTGAATCAGGTTTAGCAAATTTTTTCTAAACAGACACTTGAGAATTATGTGATTATTGTTTCAAAATCATTTTAACTTTTGCACCTGAAATTAAATCATATTTTCATTTAGAGCAATTCTTAAATAACTACTAGCTGTTACCCCCGCGACTTCGTTCACGTAGAAATTTTAAAAAAGTGTTTGTTCAATTCGCAGATTTTACGAAAACTTAATAATTCTGTATTCCACGTAAAGAAATACATACGCTATATAAATATATATATAGTATAGTTTAATGTCATTTTTCTACTTTGTGAATCAATGCTAGGTTTTTATATATTTTTGTGTTTTTCCTTCTTTTTGATGTTTTTTTTTATATTCTTTGTTTTTTGTTAATTTTTGTGTGGTTTTTTTTCGTATAAATTTATTGAACAAGCTCTCTATATATACAATATTAATTTTATTGAAAAATCTCTTTATATACAATATTTGGTGTACGATTTTCTTGAGTTAAAACAAAAACGCTAGTGGCATTCCTCGCACGTGAACATGCCACGTATAGTTGGCCATGTGAAAAGCAACTCTTAGTTAAATCTATGCCAACTTTACTTAACATTTGCCCTTGTAACTTGTTAATTGTCATAGCAAAGCTGACACTTATAGGGAATTGTAGTGTTTTGAATTCAAACGGGAAATTCAATGATATTATGGGAATTCGTGGTATAAGTACTATGTTACCTTTTCTGCATCCGGATATTATACAACCTTCTATAACGTTTCTTTGCAATGACACTACTCGCAACCTCGTACCATTGCAAAGTTTTGGTGGGTTTAAATTACGGAGTAGTATGATGGGAATGCCAATCTTAAGTTCTAGTTTATGAGGAGGTGACCAGGCACAATTATACTGTTTAAAAATTCGGTTGGATAAGTAACCGCTTCATCCAGATTGCAAACTGTATTGATGGAAAGGTATGTTTGTGATTCACCAGGAAGCTTATTTAACATGCGCTGATTAAGCGCAGTAACCTGATCGTTTATAGGTGCTAAAATGGATCTTTCACACAATCACGAATCTTTTTTTATATTGAGATTGTGAACATCATCATAAATGCTATGTATTAAAGTTTCAGTGCCTGCCACAACCTGGCAAAGACCGCGGTAGGTAGTTTTATATCATGCGTACAATTAACTTCTGGACACTTTCCCTCTCCAATATCAAGAAGATTTTTGCTAAATTCTGAATCGGCTGAATGTGCTCTCATGTATTCTTTTAAATAAAGTTTTATACAATGTCTCCAAAGTACTGAACGTTTTAAAGAAGCGTTGATTTCATCCGCTCGCGTATCTTTAGTTACAACTGGTAATATTTGTCTAAAATCTCCAGCGAATAAAAATGTTACTCCACCAAATAATAGAGTATTACCTCTTAGGTCTTGCATTGTTCTGTTCACGGCTTCTATTGAAACTTTGTTTGACATAGTGCATTCGTCCCACACTACAAAGACACAATTTTGTAATACTTTGGCTTTAGGACAATTTTTCGATATGCTGCAGACAGGATTTTCCATACTCTCTAATTCTAGTGGAATTTTAAACATGGAATGTGCTGTTTCCCTCCTCCCCAGGAAGTAAAGTTGCAGCTATTCCCGAAGATGCTACTGCTATTGCAATTTTTTTTCTGAACGTATTTTGGCCAATAAAAGATTTATCAAAAATATCTTACCGGTACCACCTGGAGCGTCTAAAAATACACACCACCAGCTTTAGTATTCACACTGTCAGCGAGGAGTCGGTAAACTTGATTTTGTTCATTGTTTAATCTTGGTTCATTCTGATTTATCCAATGTTGAAGTTCAACTGGGTCAAAATTTGTGTGTTCCATATATTCTCTGTTCAAATGTTCAACAATTCTATCGACCGCTTGTGGAGATCGTAAGCCATAATGAGGGAGAGTATTGCCTCTTATGGAAAGAAGAACGTCTTGTAACGCAAACAAAGCACGATTAATAAAGTTTTCTAAATGAGCATTTATGTCTGCATCTGGGTAATGCCGTTGAAAGGCTCTTACATAATCTTCCATCAAATGATCCTGGAACTTGTCCCATAATTCTGAGGGATTAGAGACATTGCAGAAAACCAATATAATGGAGCTCTCGTAATTTAGATGCGCTGCTGCTTATTCTGGCATCTGTTAATGTGTCGCACCGGTGATAATCACCCTCCAGTAAACCCAGTTCAAGACATGCTGCTTGATATGTAGGATATAAAATACCATTCACGCTTTTGAGACTTTTGAAAGAAGTTGGTCCCTTGATAACATTTAATAACATCCTTAGATGATAACATTCCCGATTATTAGGATGAATTGTATAAATTCTGCCAAGAGTATGCTCGTGAAATATGCCGTGATGACCTTCCACAGGAGTACCTCGGCGTCACCGTTGGAATGATCCATTTTGTTTATTAAGTGTGTAATATATATATATCTTGGTATTTCTTCATACAATAAAGAGGCTGCGAATTCCCCTCGTTCTGGCACAGATAAAAAAAACGCCCTCAATGTCGTATTTCTTGGATTTTCTACCACTCCACGGATATTGCTTGGATCAAAATGAATTCTCTGATCATTTTCTAAATAGATATCGAGATGTGTTACTGCGGGGAAACGTTCATGAATCGAAAATGATAATATGCACCAGATTGCTCGGAAGTACTAATATATCTTCCATTTTGATATGATGTAACTTCATCATTAGCATTTTGTACACCAAATACCGCCAAGTCTGAACAATTATTGACATACTTGCAAATATATTTTATTCATTTAACACACTACTACAAAGTTCAACGTTGATATGTGCTCTAAAAGTGCGCGACAGTATTGGTGAAAATGGAACATTCCATCGATTGTCGATATCAATACAGTTTGCTCGTGATCGGATTGTCGTTCGTATACTACCATTTTCAGGCGAACGACGTCTGTAAAATGGATAACCCTCCTCACCTGTAACAGTTTCTGTACTAAAAGGTTTAGGAAATCTTTTACTACAGATACCGTTCTTCATACACGGAGATCGAGGATTGTAAGAGCCACATGGACCGTGTACCATGTGGGGTTTCACAACATCAAATAGCTCTGGATCCACTTCTTGATCTGGCAATTCTTCTCGAATAACATCACCAATTTGCTCAGCTCTTATTTTCGTTTCTAACCATATCAAAATGTGGGCATGGGGCAAACCACGCTTCTGCCATTCTACACTATACATAAAACGGCGAACGCAACCAAACATTTTCCCTTTCACCAGGACATCTATAATTTTCTTTAATTTTTGTTTAAAAACTCTTTCTACAACATCATGCCGATTAGAAGCCAACTGCCTTTTAAAAAGTTCGGTTGTAATTTCATCCCATTTAGGGTTGGTCGTGAGTGTTATAAAAAGATCGGGACATCCATATTTCCTAATATAACAAAACGCATCCTGTGTGCGTTGGTGCATATATCTAGGTAAACGATGAAGGTAGAATAACTAACTGGCCCAAGTCCTCTACATTCTCATTCTGATTGTGTCTTGGAGGTGGATATAATTTTCAACTCGAAGCTTTTTTTGATTAGTTCGTATAAAAATGAGTCTCTCGGTTTCAATTTTAGCGTATACGTCAACTAAATATTGATTGAATAATTGTTTGTAATTATGCAAATGATTGTATTCATTCTCTCTAAGCATTTGCCGGTAAAAATAGTATTGAAGTGCGGAAACTTTTTTTTGGAAATTTGGTTGGCCTGTGTTGGGTTCCACTTGATGACTCCAAAGTTATATCCGTCTTCCCCATAAACAAACAGAGGATTCTGTAGAGAATCATATGATCTATGAGTTTCGGAGATTCTCTGCAATCTATTATCATGTCTGTGAAGTACTATGTCTTGTTTATCACAATCTTGATTTACCAGTAGCACAGATACTTCGTTTGTTGTCGGTTCATTATGGCGACCTCTATGCTCTGCTGAAGGTCGACGATCAGCATTTATAACTATTTTATAGTCATTTTCGTTTGAATTTGGTGGGAAATACTGAAAAGCAGTTTTGAAATCACGAATGTAACTGTTTATTTCAATAAGCATACTTTGTAAGCTTTCTACTAACATAGGGTTTAGATTTGGAAAACATTGTAATCAATCTTTCGTTCCTTTGTAGTACATAATCGCTAGTGAAATATATTTGTAAAAATGATTTTCTTGCATTATCTACTGGCAGAAGGGAACCAATTAAATGATACAACTGCCCCTGTATTTTAAACGTATGCACATAATTCACTTCGTGAACTTCTTTTGCCCCGAAAGAAGTAATTTGAAAAGCTGAATTATAACGTCCAATATTATTTAGGAAATGTTGAGGTTGATCATGTTCGCCATATACAAAGCCCAAAGTAGCTCTGGTGGCTTCTGAATGGAGTCCAAACGTACTTTTCCAGAAGAACACCAGATTCCTTTTGATTCATCTTTCCACCTTAAGGCTTTACAGTAGTTGCAACATACATTCATCGGCCCTATCTCAGATGCAGCAGAATAATTTATTTGGGTATCATAATTGAACCCACTGTTATATTTTTCTCGCCATGCAATATTACGTCTATTAGTTCTTATTTGGTCATTATTCAGTCTTTGTCGCCGGTTTTCTTCACTTTGAATATCCTGCAGAGCACTTGTCGTTTGTTTGGCAGTAATCAAACGTCTTTTTCGATCAAAATTCGTTTCTGACTGACGAATGACACTCACACTTTCACGGAGGTGTGCTAAACGCTCGATTCTTTGTCCTTGTGACTCATGATATCGATCACATTGTTCTGTAACACGGATGTCATTTTGTTCTTGGCTTTCAAATTCACGTTGTTTTTAGTGATAATGACGATCACTTTCCAGTCGCTGCTCTTAAGAAAGATCTTGTTCTTGGCATCGCGATACAGAGTGTCGAATGCGATCATCTTATAATCGTTGCTCCCTAGAACCGTCTGATTCTAGGGTTAGAGAGGAAGCGTGTCGAATGCGATCACCTTCTAATCGCTGCTCTCTACAATCGTCTGGTTCTAGGGTTCGAGAGATAGCGTGTCGAATACGGTCACCTTCTAATCGCTGTTCTCTAGAATCGTCTGATTCTAGGGTTTGAGAGGAAGCGTGTCGAATACGATTATTTTCTAATCGCTGCTCTCTAGAAACGTCTGATTCTAGGATTCAAGAAATAGCGTGTTGAATACGATCATCTTCTAATCGCTGCTTTCTAAAATCGCGTGATTTTACGCTTCGTGAGACCGTGTGTTGTATACGATCGTTTTGTAGACGCTGTTCTCTAGATCCCAGAGATTCTTGACTCTTTAAGGGGACGGTGGACCTTTGAAATTAATTTCTTAAATTGTTATCTTAATTAGCTGAAATTGGAATCAATATAGTAGATGATCACTATAATTCACAATTTAAATATTTTTTTAAAAAAAATAAATTATAATTTGATTTTTCAAAATTTTTTAAATTTTTTAAAACTTTTATTAAAAATGCTCCTTGCGCGTTAGTTTTTAAGATATTTTCTTAATTTTTGTTTTATATGTATATGAACTATAACTAAATATATCTGTGCATGAATTTTAAATTCAGAATAAAATTTGATGAAAAAAAGATACATTTTCTATACTATATGAAATATTTCACCAATTATCACACATTCAAGGTAATCAAAACAACGTAAAATATAATCCGTTAAATTTTTAACAAACCAATGCACAAATTTGTGAATTATATCATTTTTTATAACTTGTAAAAATTTTAAAGAGATACGATGAAATATGAAATGCAAGGAGCATTTTACGTAATCATGAAAAGAAAAAATTCACGAACTGAGAAAAACACATTTTAAACATTTATTTGTGTAATATGAAATAATAAAACAAAATTTTACATAATTACTTACCCTTAAATGAAAATCAAACACATAAGAGATTATTACAGCAGAAATCTAATAAATATTTTAAAATTTATTATATTTAGTTATAAATTGAATAATTCAAGTTATAGCATCCGCAAAGCTGATATTTATAAAAAAACATAGAGTGGCAAGACATTCATTACCAGCACAATATGATAATCCTTCAGATTTTATATTTTTGTTTTCTATTGTATTAGAGACTTTTCGCTTCTTAATTCTTTTGTCTTTTGCAGTTTGAAAAGTTTTAATTCTACTTTGCTTTAATCGGCGGTCATCTCTCGTTTCACTAATTTGCATCGAGGGTATGTAATACTCCCGAAGACAAGAATATCGACAGTCCTAAACGAACTCCATGGTAGTTCAACTGGTGGTCATTTTGGTGTCATGAAGACCTTACAAAAAGTCAGAGAACGCTTCTACTGGAACAATGTGCGGAGTGACGTTGAGAAGTGGTGTCGCACATGTGATTTTCCAGCTTTTTTTCTAGCAGTCTCTGATAGCGAGTTTAGCCGCGGTAGCCAAATGTTCAAGGTATCGGAACATGGCAAGTATGCCATGAGTTCGAGCCTAGTACCACTAAAGACCCACGGTGTAGGGGCGAAATGCACGTTAAATCTGTCGAGAGTTCAAACGTCCTCCCGTTGGTGTGGTAGTTAGGAGAAGGGGGTGCCAGCTCAGGTGCCGTCCTCGTCACTTGACCGTGGTTCAAAATGACGAGGTCCGTCACCAAAAGCCCTCGTGTAGCTGAACAGAGTGACGTTAATATTCACTCACTCACTGATCGCGAATTTTTTCTCTTTGTGAAGCTCCAATTATTCCTACATAAAAAATTTAAGAATGAAATAAATTTGACATTTTTAATTAATATGAAAATTGCCTAAAATTATTGCAAATTTTAATGCATCTTTCGCAACAGGCAATACATTTAAAAAAATTGAATTATTCTCAAATTATACATAATTCATTGACAAAAGAATGAAATAAACTATTTGAAATATATTTAAATAATTAAAAAAGTTTGATTGTATTAATTTTAAAAATAAATTTTAGAAAATATATAGCACACTAATGCGTATTTCTGGCGGTAGTTTTTCTTAAAAAAAGAAAGAAAGAAAGCTATAGAAATTTTTAGAAATATTCCACAAATTTCAATCGGACAGATAGTTGCATTTTTAAGAATAGCATTAAAACTGCGTTTGTACTTGTATAAATGAATTTTGAAAAACGGAATGCAAAGGATAAAACATTTGAATTTGATTCTTTTCTCCATATAGTGAATGTGGTGTTGTGTGGCATTAGAAGAATGATATACCATCTTTCGACATCGTCTTCCCATCAAAACAATTTACAGAGTTAACATTTCCAATAACTAAATATTGATTAACATATTTTAAATTTGAAACAAGTCTGAAAATTTTAAATAAAATTATTCAAGAAAGTAGTTAGTTTTAGAACTGCAATAGTAAATAAGATGATCAAGTGTATCTACTAAAAATTTGACATATTTTGATATTTAGGGGGGGGGGGAAGACTAAGAAAAATTGAGTGATAAAAATATTCTTTTTTTTTTATGAAACATATCTTCAAAATAACCAAAACCTGCTTATAACAATTGACAATCCGTGTGTAATTCAATTCAAGTGTGCTATTGAAGGAAAACCAACTAAAAGGAGGTAAAAAATTGTATTAATCTTTCTCAGAAAAAGTTCCAAAATTTAAAAAAATGAAGAAAAGTATAAATTTTTTTCACTAAAATAAAATTTTTAGTAAAAAATCTTATTATTTTTTTTAGTATTTTATTTGCAAATTTGTATAAATCAAATATTGATTTTTACCTTAAAAGTTATTATATGAAGTAATCAAAAATAGTTTTATTGTAAAAATATTATATAAAAAAATAATATAAATAAAGAATGTATAAAATATACAGCATGTAATAAATAAAGAAGATAAGAGAAAAAACTTTAAAAAATTAAACTTTTTCAATACTATTTTCTCAAATTTCTATAATTTTTAATTTTACATTAAAGTAACAAAAATTACTAAATTTCAAAAAATATCATGTGTCCCAAAAGAATTGATTGATTCAGGTTCAAATTTTGATTTAATTCAGGTGCAAAAGTTAAAATTATTTTGTAATAATAATCTCATAATTTTCAAGTGGCTGTTTAGAAAAAACTCGTAAAACAATTCAATATAATGATTAATAAAATTTTACTAAAAATCGCAAATAATCTAAAGCATATCAATATAGTAAAATATTTTACTGTTATATCATTTGTTTACACTATATTTGCAGTTGAAAGTTTATTTTTCCACTTTCCTTTAATGCTTTTTAAAATTCATCTAAATCTTTATTTATTAAACATAAAATATTTTTCTAATGAACGTATGCAACAAATAAATATTGGAAAATATTCATACCTCAAAATTCAAACACATATTGAAAAAGTACTGAAATTGTTCAGTAGTCAAGTCATAAACAATAAACGCACAATATTTATCATAGGTTATTAGATTCAACACAGATCGAAATATTTAGCATTATTCTCAATAAAGCATATCAGGATAATACTGTTTGTTGCACTTTTTTATTGTAATTATTTTGAATGTAGCCAATAATTTGTAAAGAAACAAACATAGCAAATATAGAGTTTAAATTCCAACACCACAAATCATAAGCTTTGGTACCTCCAACAAAATTGAGCATTTTTAGTTCCTTTTATCTATCACACTTCTCAAATTAGGTTGAATAAACATTATTTCCTAATCCAGTTGTTCTTAAACTGTGGTCCGTGGACCCCTGGGGTCCACAGCGCTGTTATATGGGGTCCACGAAGATCTCTCATTTAATGTTAAGATTTTTCTCTTTTACAGACTCTGAAAGGCCTCACGCAAAATTGGAAAGGTGCCCGATATTAGACAAGACCCCGTAATTACTCCTAATAAAAAACTACTAGAACATGCGCTTCGATCAAGGATATTAATTGTTTTTTTATTATTTGTAACTATTACAATGTAATATTTTTTAAAAATATGACAGAAACACAAGTAAAAAGATTAAGAATTGAATTATTGGGAAACTTTTAAATCACTCAGTCATGTGCTGGGAGTCAGGGAAAGGTGTTCAAAATGTTGGGGGTCCGCGATGATCTCATACATAAAGAACAGCCAAGGTGATTGAAAGTTTAAGAACCACTGCCCTAATTCCGCTAATTTTCCTACCTAACGTCCTGTTCATACGTTTTCAGTAGAATCGTTCTGTTTTTTATTTTATTAGGCTCTCCAGTTTATTTGATGGTATGTTGCGGTATTTTGCTATCCCGTAATTTATAACAGTAATGGTAATTAATTAGATCAGTGTTCGTCAACTGGTGGTTGAGGGAAAATTTCGATGGTCCACAGAAAAACTGTGGCATTATTTATATTTTTATGAAGTTTCAGACAAAACCGACGAATTACAAAGCGTATTATGTAATATGGGTTATGCTTTTTTTAGTTTCTACTTTTAGTGAAATTCCTTCTGAATTTAGGGAATTTCTGGCTACTTTAGCAGATTTATCTAACTATTTGAAAGTGAGGTTGGCAACTATGTTAAACAGGCAGTATAACGCTTAAGTTTCTGATATTCCACGAAGTTCTAAAGTATGGAGACCAATGATATAGACTGTTTTTTCAATTTGAAATTTATTTCTTCGAAAAATGGCTGATCAACTTTTGAGAGAACAATATACGATGAGATATATAATATAATCGACGATTGATATGCACAACATGTGATGAGAAGTTTCCAACAATGAACATTTTGTTGAAGCACTATTGTGAATCTTATAAAGATGTACAATTAAAACACGAAGAGCTTTAATTTCACTCTTGGTGATGAATTTGAAAATTGGAAGAAAGAAAAAATGGAAACGAAGTGCCATTATTTGTGAAAAATAGAGGTGTTATGAAAGCAAACAACAAACATTATTTTTGTAACAGGAGTGGCATTGCAAATTCGCAAACAGAAAGAGAACGAACGCCATTTAAAAAAAGGTAGATCAGTATAGTATGGAAAACATGCCCAGCTTTCATGAAGTTTGTCAGAGAACAACATGAAGTCATTAAAATAAAAGTTGAATATCAATCTGTGTATGTTGGTCATGAGATGCAAGAAAGTAAATTCTGATTTTATCTGGCAATTAGAAAAAAGAATTACATTTCATTTGAATATTGGTGTATCAGCAATTACAATTATAGAAGGGCGTTAGAAAAAAAATGCAATGAACTGAACAGATAAGGTGTGCAACAAGAAAAGGTACTTGCGTATTATCGCAACCAGTTTGGCGCGATTTGTAAGTTTGAGTAAGAAAGTATGAATAGAAAGAAAATGTACATTTATTAATTACAGATAATTTTTAATACAGTTTTATATTATTTTGTTTTAAAATATAAAATAGCAATTAAACCCTTCCGGTTTCGAATTTGAATAAGTTGCAGAATTATTTTTTCAGCGAAAATCTTTTGGCTATTGCTGTTAGCACTGATTGAAAACCGTCTTCGTCATTAACAGCTTGAGCTTGGCGCCATATAAATTCGATAAGGTATGAGTCAAGATGATGACGGGCTGTTCCTCTCTGTTTTTTGTTGCGCCATTTGGCTGAGCTCCACATGCTGTCTACATGTGTGTGAATGCCCGTGTCTGGATCCACAAAGTTATATTTGTGATTAACAGTTCCATGCAGAAATCCAGCATTTTCCAACTCACTTGTCTTGTATCCGTTCCAGCAATCCAAATAAATGCTTCCTTCCTTGATATTTTCGCAAATTTTTTCCGTAAGGGTAACAGCGCTTCTGTTAGGTACAGTAACCAGAAAAGTCTCTTTCGTTTCTCGGCGAATTCCGCCGAAAACCCATTGCTGTGGTAGTACACGCCCAGTGTTATTTTTTCTTTTTACAAATAAACTTTCGTCTATTTCCACAATAAGTCCTTCGTCGCCTATTTGTTTTCTTTCTTTTTCATCCATTTCAAGGGCACATATCTCCTACATGTAATTGTTCCAATCTATAACAGTTTTGTCAGCAATTCCCAGCTCTTCTGCACAAAATTTAATTGAGGTTAACTCTTTACACCAACAATAAATGAAGCGCACCGCTGTCGCAAATAAAATTCGGCTACCTTCAAACCAATTTCCGGTTCTCACACCCAAGTGTTGATTGCACTCTTCGACGTTACATTTCCAGAAGATTTGCTTTCCAAAATACAGTTTCATTTTATGAGAATTTTTACAAGTACGTTCGTTCGGTATAATTCCATATCCCTGTAACAATTCAACAGCATCTTTTTCACTCGCAGGCAGATCCCAAATACCATAGTTAAAGTATTTCACGGCATTCAATCGAACCAGCAAGCAAAATAATTTCTTTACGGAAAACCACGTATAACACGTAGGGTTGCTGTAAGTAGGGTCGCCAAATTTGGCAATTTATGCGAATTTTGGCCTGGTTGCTTTAATACATAAGTACCCAAGAAAAGATCTTTATAATATAAAACAAAAGTTTTAAAGTTGGTAAAGAAGTTTTGCTGAATCAATCGAATGAAATAAATTGATATAGTATTGAGGATAATTTACAAACTTTGACAAATGTTAGTAGAAGGCCCAAACCAAAGAATTATCACGCATGGATAAATGTTCAAAATAATGTGTGAATAGTACATATGTTTCAAAAACTGACCAATGAAGATATATCTTTGAGGTGACTGCAAGAAAAATCCAGGCCTTCTGAAAAGAAATTTGCCAATGCTATGCAATTAAACCCCTGACAATCATTATTTCTTGCAATTATATGATGCCAATCTGTTAGTTAGAATGCACATTTACGTGTTAAAATGATGCACTTTCTTGCAGAATTCCAAAATAAGTGAAATAAACTGAATGGGAAGGGAAAATTCTTTTTGAGAGAGTTGTAGATACTATGCAAGTAAATTTTACAGTAGTTTCTTCTTAACTTCACGTCATTTCAGTCTGTTATGTAATGCATGCTGTATGTCAGAGCAATGCAGCTTTCGGTATTAATTTGATATCAGTACATAATCTGCCAAATTATAATTGGAAATTTTTCCCAAGATGAGTGATAACATTACAATACGATTACCTTGTGATTTTTATCATGTGGTACTCGTTCTTGTATGCACATATGACTATTTTTTTCTTGGTTTATTTTTATTGTTGTAACACTATTTATTTCAAGATATTAATTCAATTTTTAAAAATTATTTTTAGCCATTTTAGACAAAAATTATTTTTAGCCATTTTAGACCAAAAATTATTTTTAGCCATTTCCATTTTAGACAAAAATTATTTTTAGCCATTTCCATTTTAGACAAAAATTTTTTTTAACCATTTCCATATAAGACACTGTTATAGTATTTGTGTTACATTTTTGTGACTTCTTTCCATGGAGTATTGTATGTCTCAGAAATTATTGATAAGTACCAGCGTATGAGGACTTATTAAAGAGGTATTGTCTGGATCTATTTTTGTAAAATTTTGATATAAATTTTTGTATCAAGTTTGCAACTTTGCCAACCAGAAGGAAATGACAATCCTACCTTGACTTGTGTTTTATATTGCTTTTCAAATAGTAGTTAGTTTTAGCTCAACTGCTAGATTTGGGAGGTTGGTTAGATACTATTTTATCCCACCTTTGGTTTTTAACTTTTTGTTACCAAACTGTGATAAATTCACCAAATTAGCTACCCATCCTTTTTAGTTTTTAAAGAACAGATTATCAGTGACCCTTAGTCAGCTGCAATGGGTAATTGCATTCATAATTATTCATTGGTAATTAAGGTACTTGTGTATTACTGCAAAAGACAATTGCCATAATTCAAGACAACTTGCCAAATTGACAATCCCAATTCTGCATGTGTTCTATGTGCTGAATTGGCAATTATGTGCTTTGTTTCACATATTGTCACCAATTGGTTGCAATAATATGTAGTATTGTAATTAGTTTTGGCACAACTCTACTAACTATATAACAGCAGTAATTGTACCATTTGCATCTTTTTCATGCTTAATTCCTAGTTGACACTGAAAAAACCCGATTGGCAACCAGCCGCATAATGCGGCTACCCCGTTTTTTCATTAATTAGAAACAAGGTGGCAAAAGAACATAATTGAGAGCTGCATGTGAGAAGGGTTTGATTGCTGCAAGGTATGAATGTCCAAAATGTTGGGAATGTGTCTTTTGGAAAGGAAGTTTAATTGATGATTATAAGTGGAGATACTGTAGCGGTACCATCTATATAAGCCAGTAACTACCTCCGCACCACGGTGATCATTTTGGTGTAGTGGATAAGTTACTCGGCTTCGGATCCAAAGGTACCTGGTTCTATCCAACCGGGTTAGCGCGCCACTTCATTGGTGACCCTGGCTGAACTCAGAAAGACGCAACGTTTTGAACTGTCGTGGCGCCATCTACCTGCAAGAAGAGCAAGCAAAGTCATCAAAACTCACTTGACGCAGCAAAGTCGCCGGACCCACGCGGCGCAGCAGCAAAAAAACACGCTTGATTGAACAAATACGTTGTTCGTTCACCCTCCACCGACTCACTAGTGGGGTGTATGTAGCGGTACCATCTATATAAGCCAGTAACTACCTCTGCACCACGGTGATCATTTTGGTGTAGTGGATAAGGTACTCGGCTTCGGATCCAATGGTTCTATCCAACCGGATAAGCGCGCCACTTCAATACCATTCAAAAAGTAGGAGAGAATCCACTTGATGTGTTGATAAGGAAAGGTATGTGGTTCAGCAAACATCATTTGAGTTTTTGAGATATCTATTTGGAAGCATTATGATATTGTGAAAAAGTTGAGCATTAACTATAATACTTTGCTTGACTGGTATAGGATTTGTCAAGAAGTTTGCGTGATTTATTCTTTTGAATGTTTTTAATGCCCTTTTTAAGAAGCTAAATTTAGCAGGAATTTGTTCCTGAAGTCATAAATATTTCAATTTATCTCCTTTAAACATAAATTTATTCTCTTTCAGAATATTCCAAATTTTGTTTTCTTTAAAGTTAAATTTTACATGGAATTGTCCCATGAGCTTAAAAAAGTTCTGTTTGTGTTTTTTGGACATTTATTTATTTCTCTTAAGAATGTCAATTTCATATTTTTAGAACCTAATTTTTTTTTACAGGAATCTGTTCTTGAAGTAATAAAATTTAAAATTTTTTTTCCTTTTAAAGATATGTCTTGTTTCCTAGATCTTGACTTTGAAAAACATGCCTTGGTACTTTTTTGGCACAATTTAAAAAAGATTTCTGTGAAGTAGGCTATAATAGGATTTTGCAATTTGTTTCAGGATGAAACTTAGTTTTTCTGGAATGGCTTAAAAATAAATGGTCCTTAGTGAAAGGACAAGTAGATTTTTTTATGAAGGAAGCAAGAAAGAGGAATGATTGATTGGTGTATGTAAGGATTGATAGTTTTGTGGTATAAATGGCTGGAAGGTAGGTTTGATATCAGGTGGATTTTTTGCAATGTTTTTGTAGATTTTACGTTGATAACGATTTAATTTAGCAACCCTTATGCTTTGAAATGCAGTCTTATTCATTAAAGGTTATATATTTTTTTTACCTGAATGCTATGTATGTAAAATTTGCAGATGATTTTAAAAAGACATGATTTTCAGGCTAACCTTTTAATTATTTTTTAAAAAGAAATTGTCCTTTTTGTATTTGCAGACTTATAAACTTTTTCTTTAAAATATTTACTTTTCAGTTTCTACTTTTTAATACTTGTTCCTTTGAATTATCCTGATCAGCATGTCTAAAGGGAATGATTAAGGTGTTTTTTTTCATGATTTAAAATGAAAGGAAAAAATGTATGAGATACAGTGTTGCATGGATGAAGGATTTATTACTGCACATGTTAAATGTACAGTATGTAAGAATGCAATGTATTTGGTTAAAGAGATGGCTTCAAGTGAGGGATATATTTTGGGAATACCAAAAGACAAGAATGAATGTACATTGTATTAGAAGTTCTGTATGAAAGAATAGCTGGCTTAAGGAAAGTAGGATAAGTATTATTCAGATTTTGATAAAGTTAAACAGTAACTACATTTCTTTTAAAACTTTTTTAAAAACATTCACTGATAAGACTGAGTTTTTGTAGAGAGATGTGTATGAAAATGTATGTGTTTTAAATTCTATGCTTGGAGATCCTGATGTTATTAAAGAAATTGAGGAAAGCGTATTAGGTGAACAGAAGTAGGGGAAACCTGTGTACCCAATGCTACCTTTTTTCAATGCATAAAAATAGAGCCACTGGCCTGTTCAAAAATGTTAAACTGATATGCGTACTGTTGCTTGAGCATCAAAATTTTGAAAACAAAATATTAACTTAAAACTTCTTTTAATGGTTGATGCTCAGGTTCTACCCGTAAAATATTTGTAGCTTTTAGACAAACAAATTAGCTCAAAAGAAGGATTATTCTCATTAAATTAAAATAAAAATAAACTTTATTTGCTCGTCTTCATAAATTCCAATACAAATACAGCGTGCCTGAGTGTTTACAAAATTTTTTACAAGTCGAGTAGTTCAGCTGCTTCTCGCATATGCAACACTCACCTTTTGAATTTTTACCTGAAAACTCAAAATTGAAATAAAACATTTAGTCTCTATACAGTCTTGATTTCTCGCCTCTATCTAGTAGTGTGGATAGGTTGACTGCAGGGCTGCCGCATAGGTATTAGCAACTTTGTTGAAATTAAAATTTGGTGCCCCTTTATGGGGTTCTGTTACACTTTTATAAAGTGCTGCAAATTATATGGGAAATACTCTTATAGAGTATTCAAAATTTGACTTTGAACTGAAAAGCTTTAAAATTATAATATTAAAACACGTTTGTCTTATTGTTTTTTATTTCATAAATTTAAAAAAAACAACGATAAAACATTTTTTAAGTAAAATATAAAAATTAGAAAATATATTCAAATATATTGATTCTCCTATCTTTAGCTGCTACAAATGCTCGTATCAATTCTTTGATATTTAATTTCTCCCAAACTTCGCTTTCTATAGATATAATTGACAAGTCTGATAATCTTATAACCTTGGTAGATCACAAGTAGTTTTTTATTATTTAAGTTTTGAAAAACTTCCTTCTCCAGTAGCCACCGAAACTGGCAGGGTTAAAGAAATCCGTAAGGCTATTACAATATTTGGAAATGTATCGATAAGATTGTTTTCATAAATATAATTTAAAACATCAATAGGTGACATATCCTCTTTGGTAAAACATCGCAAAGATTTTATTTCTTCAAACAGTTGTAATCCATCTATGTCCTTTTCATTAATATTTTTAGTATCCGTTAATTTTCATTCTAATTCTTCATAATGTTTTAAAATTTCATTGTCACTCCAGTTTTTTAAATTAGTTTTAACTTTTTCAAAGTAATTGTAAGGTTCCTTTAATTGACTGGATCTTTCATAAATTGAAGAAATAACAGTGTCAATATATTGTAAAATTTGGTCTTGAATTGTTGATTGGTTCGTTGGTTTGTTCATCTTAAAATAGTTTCTTTTTAAACCTGTTTCTCGACAATGTGGAAAATCAGTATTCACCTCTAAATCACAAGCTACAATGCATTGGCAATAGCATGTTCATATGCTTCATCTGATCTATGATTATTATTTAGTTCTGACATAAGATTTTGTAAATTGCCAGTCACGATTTGTAAATCGCATTTAGAATTTTGCATTATTTCATTTACCACATTTACTAAATTTAAACTATCTGGCCATATGTTAATGGAACTAATGAATTTAAGTGATTAAACATTCTGAATCAAATTTTTTTCTTGAGTTTTTGATTCCATGTCTCTTGTTTGATCATCTTGAATATTTATTAATGCTTTCAAAATTTCCTTCATGTCGTTTTTCAACTGTCTTAAAGCTTTAATTCTACTTTCTCAAAAGTTAAGATTCTTAAAGTTAGATTTTTGACACACTTATGCAAAATAGACCAAAGATTAACAGATGAAGGAAATTTTAGCTGCTTCATTTGCAACAAAATTTTGATAGTAAGCAGAGCAGGGGATTACCTTCAATAATTTTTTGTTGTAATCCTTTGTGCTTTCCTCTCATATTAGCACAATTATCATAAGATTGACCCTGATGAATTTAGCTCTAACTATTTTAAATGTCCATTTATGAATTCAAACAGACCCTGTCCAGTAGTGTCATCGACAGATTGAAATCCTAAGAAATGTTCTTCAATTTGGGCTTTATTGGTTTCCTCGTTCTTAAGCAAATTGAATTACAACAATCAACTGTTCGCTATGACTGACATCAGGTGTATTATCCAGAATTAGTGAGTAATATTTGGACTATTTAATCATGTGTAATAAATGCTTTTTACTTCCTTCTGAAATAATACTTATAATTTCATTTTGAATTAATCCCCTAAGTAATGAGCAATGCTCCTTTTTTGGGAAGTTTGAATTTTGTGGAGATGTTCAGCGATTATTAGATCAAATTTTGCTACGGTTTCAACCAACTTCAAAAACTTTCCATTATCACTATGATACACAACTCTTTCAAAGAACCTCTAAAGGCAAGGCATTGCCAAGTCAAATATTGAATTAAATAAATAAGCCGTTCAATAACAGATTGTTGCGGTCATACTTGAATTCAAATATTCATCATCAGTGAATATGTTTGGATTCACTGGCCATATGCTAGACACACGAAAGTTAGCTAGAAAGTTTACAGAAGTGAAGGCTAAAGGATAGGATTTGCCTACATTCTCCACAACTTTGTATATTTTGATTGTTTTTCCAGGGTTTGTAGGCAATCCAGTAACTACATACTGTACTGTGGTATTTCTTAAAAGGTCCAAACACACCTCTATCCAATGGTTGAAGCTCATGGCTGGTATGTGGATAAAAAGTAAGCATAACTGCAATGTTCTTTAGCCAAAATGATTGTTTCAATACTTGCATGGCTTTTGTGGTTGACCAAAAGTAATACTTGTTGATCCACTGAACATTTGTCATGGTAAATAAAATGCTTTAAAATTAAAAAATTTTGGCATTTGGCCAGCAATGTGTCTTTGTAGCTTAGTTCTGCTTGCTCCAAACTTTCGTGTTGAACTATAACTCCATCCTTCAAAATTGTTTTGTATAGCTATATTATTTGCATAAGGTTTGGTCCGTTATATTCCATCAGGATTTCTAGTCATCTAAAAAAATAATTCCTTTTCATGAGCAATTACAAAATGCATCCACAATGAAAAAAAAAACAGCTGCTAAGTACGGAATTTCAAAATCAGGTGAAAACTTACTGCTACGGCCGGTTGCAAAGGCAAAAGGACGGTAAAAAAAAAATGTACTGCGCATGGGCAGAAACTAACCCTTGCTCATTTTTAAAACTATAAAAATGCAGCGATTAAATTTTTCCACTTGGAAAAACTGTTCAAATTAAAGTACTGCGCATGCACGAAAATGCGCCGATCCGACTTCTCCTTCACTGATACAAAATCAGGAGGGTTACCAGATTTTGCGCATTTATCGATTTAGCGAGAATAAAATCTCCCCAACTGGTGGCCGATACAACAATCAACCCAAAAGATGATACTAAGCAAATTGGATATGATGTGTTAAAAAAAGAGAAGGAAAAAGCGGGAGTGTGGCACAACAAAGTAAAAAAAGTAGGTTCATGTATGGATTCATATATTGCAAACTATACTAAAATAGAAACCTTTGATAACCATCGTAATGAACAAAACTAATTACTCTTATAAAGAAGAAATATATATATAATTATATATAAAGATTTCTCTTGTAGGGAAATCTTTACTATATATATAATTCATAAATATACACAAAATAGTTATAAACCTAAGATAACTAGTCAATATAGTGAAAGTATGAGCCACAATAGTACTATAGCAAACTCCTGGCCTTAGGAACCAGGATTGCAGGTAAAAACAAAGTTTTGCGGCTAGTCAACCTTCACCTGTATTTGCCACTAGTCAACCTTCACCTGTATTTGCCAATACTCTGGGCCCTTGGGAAAGTAAGAAATGTCAAGAGAATTATATTAGCTATTACAAATAAAACCACAATCTATTAATATAAAACGATAAAATTATAGTCTATATTAATTACTAGTATATTTTAAAGCAATTTCGAAAACAATTAGATGAAAAAACTTACCACGCGAGTTCAACAATAACCATTTTCCCCGCACGACAGAAAGGAGTATAACAGTAACTCATAAAATTAGTTAGTTATGATAAAATAACATTAAGTCTATACTCAAGAGCCAAAACATTATGACCACCTGTCAATAACGAGTTGGCCCACTTTTGGCGCGCAACAAAGCTTCAACCCGCATTGTGGCATGGATGCCACAAGTCCTTGGTAGATGGCCGGGGACACAGATTGTACTAGATGTTTAAGCAACGGTCACGCAAATCCGAGATATTACGAATTGGTGGTCTTTGAACTCTGAACTGCCGTCCCATGACATTCCAAATGTGTTCTATCGGATTGAGATCCGGCAAGTTAGATTCGAAGAGTGTTATAATATAAACTTCATAGCAAGACAACATGCTGATTTTGAGATCCTATTGTTGTGTGGTGGTTTTGGAGTCAGAAGTAACAAGACGATGAATGTATTTGTGATGAATATTAGTTCTTAAGTTAAAAGGGTAGTCATGAGCTAAGCAGCTTGGAAGAATTTTTTGATATTATTGAATTTATCGATTTTGTAAATAGTTATAAGTTATATAATTTTTAAGTAAAAAAATTCCAAATAATATTTCTGGAAATTGATGTAATTTCTGTAAATGCAAATTGCTGTTCCACATAGGAATTTTAATTACATGGAATTTAAAAGAATCTTTTTTTTTTGTCAAAAATGTTACTTACTACATTATTGTTAATAAGATGCTAGTCTAAATCCAATTCAACTATATTAGAGTTAAGATTAGTTTTTTGGAGGATTGAGATAGTCAGGGTAGAATGTAATATTTGGTTTGAATTCACTATTTTTACCCAAAGCTGTTAGATCATCTATGTAACAACAGCCAGTAAGATTCAATATGATGAATTACAAAAAAAAAAAAAAAAAAAAAAAAAATGCAAATATATATAGGTTAGCTAAACAATTGCTACAGGATTACCCTGATATGTTTATAAAGATTCTGATACAATGAAATTTTCTTGTAATACAAGATTAACAAGAATATTAAATTTTTCCTTTTTCATTGAATTATTTAATTTATATTTATAAATTATCTGTATACCCCCTAATCATATCATCAATATCGATGGAATTAAAAAGGTCTTCGAAGTCAAAGCCATACGAGGAAAAAATTAGCATATTCTTCGTGACTCTTGCAACATCTAAACTATTTTCAATTATTGCTGTGTGTTGAAAGTAAAGAAAAGATTGTAAAATTTTCCCAGACTTCGCGTGATATATGTATTGTACCCATTAGTAATACTGCGGAATTTAATAGGACTTAAATGAAATTTTTCTGTTAAAAATGTGCTTGGGTATTTAATATTTTTGAGATGATTATTCAGTCTTTTGTTTAAAACCATAAGACGATTATTATTTTCTCTATTACTATGAATTGACTTTTGAAATGCGTTATTTAAAATGTATCCACTTAATATTTTGTTATAAAAAATATTTACAGATTATGGCATAATTAGCAGAAACTTTATCAACGTATGTAATCACGTACTCCTTTTGAATATTCTCTATTGATGCTTTAAGGTCTTTATACATTATTTCACTTTCAACATTGAAATCCAATTTCCATTGATACATGAGATCCAAATTGATTAAAAGCCTCAATCAGCATTCTTTAAAATGGAAGTTATCTAAATCATTTGTGATTTGTTTCATAACGATGGATTTATTTTTTTGCGATCATAAGCCTGACCAGTACCTTTTTTCATAAAATTTCTCTTAAGATCATCAATTTGAATATTCCCCTTAAAATAACCTAGTGCTTTTACTTTACTCTTACCAAATCCACATTCAAAGAAAAATCAAACGGGTGCACACACAGTTCACATGCATTTAATCTATAAAACTCAGATTTATGAAGCAATATCACTAGACTGTATCGTTAAGGCAATTGACATTTATATTTTCAATCGTTATTTTTTTTATCAAGTTTTGGTTTAAAATTAACCTCTAAATGAGCGATTTCTGGATTGGGATTTAATTTATCACACACATTTAGATGCTTTATGTCCAAAGGCGCCGCATCCAAAGCATTTAAATCCCTTATCTTGATGCACACAAAATCGAGAAATATGATTAAAATCGAGAAATATTAGGGTCTCCGCAATTAAAACCGATTCTATTTTTGCGACTTTTAAATTTATTATATTTAATTATTTAAGCTCCATCACTAAATTTTACTTTATTTGCATTTTCTTTTTTAGAGTTAAATCTATCAAATGTATTTTCTAGGATTAATTTTTGGTTTTATTGAAATCACCTTCACCCTTACAAATATAATCATTCTTCAGTACTTCATAGTTTTCAAGTTTTTCTTTAAATTCGGATAAATTCTTACACCCGTACAGAATTGTTTTGCTTTCTTGCCTGTCAATTATACCTTTCATTACATAATGCATGGAATGCCTGGACGCATAATGCATGGAAACTTCAATTTTACCCCAGCTGAATAATTCTTTAATTTTTAAAAATAATCTGGAGGCAAGTTAGCAAATTTTATTTTGAAAGAAAATTTATCAGTCAACTAGTAGTAATAGATTTACATATTGGAGCATTTCCCGGAATTGGTGATAGAAGCCGCTTGTTTATAAAGTTTACAGTTTGATTTTGAGATCGCAAGGATAGCTCTTTGGCATAGCCAAACATGATCTTGAAAAATTTCAGTAAATTTGGAAACGCAGCTTGTAAAAGTTCTTCCTCTGTATTAACTATTCTCCCAATATTTTTCAAAGATACAGCCCCATCAGGATCAAGAGACATTAAGGATCCATTTCCTAATTGAAGAAGATTGTCAGCAAACTGGCGAGAAGAGGAATCCCCACTCAAATAACTTCGCATGTTTGTTCTCAACTGAAATCTTTTTATGCCAGCCCAAATATATGAAGATTTAATACACGCAGATATTTCATCTGTTCTAGTTCCACGTGGAATAACTGGCAAAAGTTATAGACGAAAATCGCTAGCTAACACCAAGGTGATACCCCCCCCCCATCCTTTTGTTGTTAGATGTTAGGTCTTGTAGAGTGACATCAAGGGCTTCAAACGCAGCCTTCTGAGACATAATGTTCTCATCCCAAATTATGAGTGTACAATACTTAAAAACTTAAGCTGTTCCCGAACGCCCAGAAATATTACATGTAGGTGTCTCTATGACAACCATGTTTATAGGCAACTTAAAAGTTGAATGAGCTTTCCTCCCTCCTGTTAATAAAATAGCAGCAATACTAGGAGAAGCAACAGCCAGGGCAATCTCACCCCCGTACCACCTGGCGCATGTAAGAAAAAAATACCACCAGTCTCTTGAAAAACTGATTCAGTTATCTTCTGAAATATTTCTCTTTGATCTGAAAGCATTTTGTCTTCATTTTCCTCCAAGAATTTTCTGAGTTCACTTATGTTGTAGGTTCTTTAAGCATATCATTAATAGTATTGGAATCTCGATTAGGCTGAGAAGTCTGATGAATTTTAAATCTGATCCTCCTAAAGATCTAACCTTGTCTTTAATGATAAGAGCTTCATTAAATATTTCGGTACTGAATTCCAAATCCATATTCCGCTGTTGAATTGTTACTTGGTGTAGAATATCTTCAGAAAGACTCCTGGTGGTTGATCCGTAGCTGATTGGGATTAGATAAAGCACATACTTGCAGAATGACAGCAAACAACTCACGAAGCATTCGCGGTGAATGCATATATAATAGAAGCTTCTTCTAAAGTTGCATTTCAGTGTTCATCATTTTCTATGAGACCTCTAACTTGGCAAGCTTCGTTGTAATTGCTACAAATCCTTCTTTCGATTGTTTTCAGACATTGAAAAGACGTAGGGCCTGGTACTTCATGAAGTAGTAATCGCAAAAGAAGCATTCACTGTTGTTAGGATGAACTATATAAACTCGACCAATTGCATCATTTGTCTTGATTCCAGGATGGTCAGATAAAGATTTACCAACTTTTCATCGACTCCTCTTCTTGTTTTTACTATTCCAAAGGTAATACCTCAGAACTAGATGATAAAAAAGAGTGCGGGCAAACTCATCTTCAATACACAGTCGGAAGAGAGCAGTAAGAGTTGTTTCAAATGCAAAGCGAGCTCGTTCAGCACCATTACCTTCTGTGAAGTCGACTCTGTTTGTTTTCCAGGTGGACACTTAAATGAATGAGTGTAGGATAATGTTCATGAATTCGAAAAGTTCAGTATCCTCCAAACAGCTTCATTACAATTAATGTACATTCCCATTTCAAACTGGTAAACTTCATTGCGGGCATTACCATCAGAACTGGTCACATCAAACACGGCCATATCAGATCCTTTGTTGATATACTTACAAACATATTTAATTGACTTAATGGAATTGCAATATTCAACATTGATATGGGCACAAAATATTCTTGAGAGTAAAGGGGAAAATGGGATAATCCACCTGTTATGGACTACGACTTCTGAATGTCGAATATTCATAACTGTTGAAAAGCCTCCATCTTCTGGTCTTCTACGGCGATAAAGTGGATATCCATCTTTGCCAGTTTGGTTTTCTCTTAAAAAAATCCCGAGGATACCTTTTAGTACATCTTCCATCCTTCACGCAAGGAGAAAAAGGATTCATGACTCTGTAAGGACCATGTACCATTTGTGTTGTAATGTAGTTGAACAGCTCCGGGTCTTCTTCAGGATTCGGTATTTCAGCACTGATGAAGTCATCAACTTTGTGCACATTTAAGGTTTCTTGAAGCCTTTCCATAATATGTGCATGGGGTTGTCCTCGTTTCTGCCATTCTATGGTGTTCATATAACATTGTATAATTTCAAAAATCTTTCCCTTAGGGATAAGGTTCATAAGAATTTTAAGTTTCCCATGGAAAACTCTTGCTAATAAATCATGGTGATTCTGTGGTTTTTGTCCTGAAAATAATTCATTCTTAATCTCAGGCCATACAGGATTGTAAGTAAACATAATGAAAAAGTCAGGTCGGCCATAGTTTCGAACATAAAGTCAACACATCTTGAGTACGCTCATGCATACAGGGTGAATTTGACATAATCTGCCAAACGAAAAGTAGTGAAAGAACAGCCCATGTGGAGCATAAAACACTGTAGAAACCCTGTCCTATCTCTAACCGTTTCCGAGTTATGGTGGGTAGAAGGAAATTCTGTTTTTTGTTATAATGTGTGAAAAAAACCTAGTTTATGAAATTTCTGAGAGACCTATCTAAAAAATAAGCACATATTTAGAAAGAGCAGAAAAAATTCTTTCGGGTGGTAGCATTTACTTTAGGATATCTGTTTTATGAGGAGCTGCAAGGGTTGAAACATTGGCGAAGTTAAAAATCGAATTGTCGCTAAAAACTGTAACCGGTGATTCCGCAAATACCCTTCTAGCTATAAGCGGTCAAATGTACCAAAAACTTGTCCATTCCAAAAGCTTTAGAACGAGCCCACAATAAAGCATATTGGTGTTCTAGATCAGGAGAAATTAATTTTTTTGTTTGCAATACATCACCCAAATGGGCGTTCGTCGAATAAGTCGACTCGCGGGGTGCCATGATCTTTCCTGATTTCAATATCATGTTCGACTTGAGAAGTACGTATCTGCTGTTTTGTCATATGCAAAAATGAATGCGCTAAAGCCAAAAAAGAAAAATAGCATTTTATTAAGTTTAGAAATGCAACAATGAAAACGAAATAAGTATGACGCTTCCCACGTCTTGCAATAGCCGAGATCGGCTCTTGCACCATTAAACACTATAATAACTCACTCACTCACCCACGTCTTTCAAAAAGGAATATGCAAAAAAATTAACAATGAGTATATCATATCTACTAGTGTAATGAAAATGTATACTATCCATTCGGAATGTTGTTTGAAATTTATAGCTGTTGTTGAAATTGGCCACCTCCACACCTGATGCCCTCTTACGCATGGAAACAACGGTTGCTCTTAGGGAAACATCATTCCTTAGTTTAATTATTGCCGCATCGAGCCGTCTGTTCAAATCTTGCAGACATGTTACTTCTGTTCGGTAAACCTCTTGCTTCAGGAAACCCCAAACAAAAAAGTCTAAAGGAGTTAGATCAGGTGATCTAGGTGGCCAGGGAATTGGCCCTCCACGTCCAATCCATCGCGGATACTGCAGATTCAAGAAGTCTCGAACGGTATTGGAAGAATGTGCAGGAGCTCCATCATGTTGGTAAATTATTTTAGCTCGTTTGGGTGCAGGAATGACATCAAGTAGTCCTGGTAGATGATGTTCCAGAAAGTCCAAATATGTAGCACTTGTGAGAGGACCCTGGAACACATGTGGACCTATAAATTCATCACCAACCACACCAAGCCAAACATTTAAGCTGAATCGTGTCTGGAACGATGAGTTTCGTGTTACAAATGGATTTTGTTGAGCGTAGTGATGCCAATTATGTAAATTCAACATACCATCCCGAGTGAAAAGTGACTCATCTGTCCACAATATCTTTCTAAAGAATTGGTGTTCTTCAATATCTCGCTCCAAAAGCCAGCGGCAGAATGTTACCCGCTTTTGAAAATCTGGGCGACGTAATTCTTGTACCGGTGTGAAGTGGTATGGGTGATACAGGTTTTCATGCAAAACATTCATCACTTTACTTTGTGAGATCCCAGTTTGTCTCGTAAGTATGCGTAAACTCACAGTTGGCTCTTCCTCTACTCGGTCTTCTATGTAGTCTTCAATGATGGCGGAGTGGCGATTCTGGCCCATTTCGTACACCTTACTAAACGAACCAGTCTCCCTAAGCTTTTGATGAATTGCGGCAAATACAGCACAGTTGGGCGAACGACGAAGTGGATAACGTAGACGGTACTCAGCCTCGGCTCTGCGAGAGTTACCATCACAAAGTCCATACACAAATGCATATCCGCATACTCTTCATTTGTAAAACGAGCCATACCTGTTTACAGATTGGAAAGTATGAGCGTACTCTGGGACTTCCCGTAAAACTGGAAGGCAAGATGATCATCTGGCCAACATCAAAAACATACCTTCACTAACAACAACATCCCTAAGATGAATATATTCCTCAGCTTAGTTTCTTTTAATTGCATTGAATGTATCTCAAGCGTTCAGACTCTTATCTTTGCAAACATATCAACAATATACTGTTGGAAAAGATCATTACAGTGCAATATGATGTTGAATCTGGAAGCACGATACATGATTCTATATGCATAAAAATCCATTTCAGTTACCTTTCTCCCTGTAAATGCACCTTTGACGTAGTTGAAAGGGATGTCCATCTTCTCCCTGCCAAAATAGTAGAGGATATTGTAGAACATCGTAGGACCTGTGCGTGTCAGCAATTTTTTTGCATTGAACTATTTCTTGTTTCCAGTATAATATCTCTTTTTCATGTTGATCCCCTGCAATTATTTGCAACTTCAGATGTTGTAGGTTCATTAAAACGCCTGCTGTGCTCACCAGCAGGAACTTTATCTGCATGAATAATTATACATAAATCTGGTCCAAGTTTTTCAATTGCAGATATGAAGCTTTTTATGTAAGAATTATTATGATGTAACATGTCTTGCAACTTCAAAACTAAATCTTGCTTAACTTGTACAATCTTGGAACTTTGGGTAAAAATTTTGTCACCCTTGGCGATTTTTTCAAAATCTCGCCAAAATGGCGACTTCTTGCACGAACGAGATTTAAAGAAAACAGCGTAGAGAAAATGTTGCCTGCGCAAAAAAATGGTGGCCAAATCGCTGAAATCGTTAATAATAAACAATAAACATACCTCTCCCAGATGCCGCTATTGCTCGATTTCCCCACTACCTTCCACCTCATTCCCCTTCTACGTCGCTGCTTCTTCCGGCTCCTTGTCGGCTGTTTGAGGAGGATAAATGCATATGATGGAATCTATGAAAGCCATGAATTTGTTGCACATGTGCTTATTTATTTTCCGCCACACATATTCAGCTAAATAGTAATCTAACTTTTGGCTTTGCTCGCCGGTATACCACGTTTAACTGCTCCCCACGTTCCTTTTATGGTATTAGTGTGGGCACCTGTATCCGGGTTCTTGAAATTCACTCTATGGTTTGCCTTCAGATGCACGAAGTCATAATTGGAAAGGCAATCGTAGCTCTTCCAGCAATCTGAAATTATTATCGAACCTGGAAGAATATACTCATTAGTAACACCCAACAAAGAATCAGTTGTCTTATCATCCACAACTTTCATAAAACATGCACCCGTCTCGCGCTCAACTCCCCCAAACACCCATTTACCTTCCACTCGTTTTCCCCGATTAAATTTACGTTTTCCAAATTTACTCTCATCTATCTCAACAATCACGCCGCTTCCACCCACTTTCACGTGTGGCGCAGTTTAGCCAAAATTGGCTCTAGCGCCATTAAATACTACAATCGCTCACTCATTCATACTACTTTCAATCATCTACCACACAAACCTCACGGCAATAGCAACGCTAATCACATACGGTCTTAGAAGAACATTTACTCTCTTTCATATTAAAATCAACCTTACTCTGACTCACCCACAAACAAACCTGAACTAAAATCTCATTCAATGTCATTCGACTAAAAAAAATAAGGACACTTTCTCAAACTCCTTTTGACGTCATGCATTTGTCCTTTCACCTTAGATTTATACCTCCACTCAAAACCATCACTTATATCGTGCCTTTCAACCAATTTCATATCCTTATCACACTTACAACACTCATATCTATCCGCAATCAAACCCACTTTCATACTTTCTTTGTCTTTCCAAATAGCCATTCTTGAAGAGCATGCAACATTTCTCTTGCATTCAAGTCTTGTTTCTCGATTTTGAGCAGATTTAGAGGCCCTTAAACGTTCCATTCAAATTCTAATGGATTTTCTTCTAGTTTCTTGTTCCGCCACTGTTTCTGAGGGCCTTAAATGGGCCATTCTCAGTCTGTTTGATTCTCTCCTGGATTCTTCTTCTGAAACATGAAATAGATTTTGGAATTTGGTTTGAATGCTCAATTAACAGTAAAGACACATTAAAAATGTATAGCAGGAATGCTCAACACGTGGGCCAAAAATGACATTTATGTGTCCCACAAGGTGGTAGAATTCAAAAAATTATTTTAAAAAGAAATGTCTATTTTGTGGTACTTAAGTCAAAATTCTTGTTTTTTAAGGAGTGCTATTTATGTAAATCTATGTGCATTTCATGCGTATAATGCAGCTCACTCACGAGCAAGAAATGACATAGAGAGACAATATGGTGTATGGGAAAAAAGATTCTTTTACATTGACACACCATTCCGATGTTCGCTGGAGACTGCACAAACAGTTATTGTTGCTACAGCCGTGCTACACAACCTTGCTCTTAGTTTAGGTGATTATGAGGATCCCCTTCCACTGCAGCAAGATGATACTCTGGTAAAACATAGCCAAGAACATGGTGGAATAACCAAGAGAAACGCAATAGTTGCGAATTTTTTTAATTGAATCATTTATTAGGAAATGCTATGTAAATATTTTTTTATGTGAAAACATTCTTTTCAGAGAGAGTCTTTGTTAAAAGAATCTCCAAGTCATTGAAATAAGTTACAGATACAGCATTTTTGTTCATTAGGTTTGTTTACAAAAACAAATATGACGTAGATCAATTTTCTTTTTCTAAATCCAATTTAATTTTTTTGTTTAAGAGATTATAATGGTCTAGTTTTGCCTTTAAGACCTTCATCTTTAAAAAGTGTTCTCTTTTTCATTGAAGCTGTATGCTCTTCTTTCCTAATTTGTGCAATTTGTTCATAATCTTCTTTTTCCATAGCAATTCTCCTGGCATTGGCTACTTCTGCTGTTTTAACAGAAGCATTAGGCTTGCGCTTCGATTTGCTGATTTGAGGTGCTGTTGTAAGCGGGGTAGAGCATAGTTTCTCTGGTTTTCTGTTGAATTTCTTGACCTTACTTCCCTGGCAAAGTTTCCTACAACCAAAATACAAATATTGATTAAGTCTTAGTTTAAAACAGAAACAAATCAACAAAGAATCAAAAGTTATACCAATATTTCTGTTTCACTTCCTGTATAATATAAGTTGCTTTATGCTACCGTATGATTCAATGTTTACAATTCATTTGATACATTGCTAGCACTTCTCAAAATGTTTACACTCAAATTCTGTACATTCAAAATGAGCTGTCTATATTTATATATCGAATGCTGTATGCTATGTGTTGCTTCATATTCCAAAAAAGTAAAAATGATAACGGCTTTTCATTAAAAAAAACTGCAGTCACTGTTCCAGTAAATTTTAATTGCTTTAGATGTACTTGATCCCTTGTATTAACCTCATTTGTAACACATTTCTTTGGTTTTTTCTTCAGCTAGACTTTGAAAGGTCATTATATATAAATTATTTGAGGTTGTGTTTTTATTGTACTAAAAAGGGATGTGCTATATGGCATGATATATGGGTACTTACATCAGGAGTAAAAATACTTTCATCCACTTGTACTACTGTAGACTCACCACCTGAAAAACATTTACTATAAATACTACAACTAACAAATACGATGTTATATAGTCATTCATTCATAGCATAATAAAGTTTTCCTTCCTTATGTAAGCTGTAGTTTTATTGAACAAATTAGTTAAGAGAGTTGAATATACAAGGGGTGATCAAATGAAAAGGTATGAAATGACACGGTGAGTACAAATATAGACTTTATTCAAAATATACACCATAGGCCTGAGCACAACGATCCCACTGATGAACAAGCCGCAGGATTCCTTGTTCCCAGAATTCCTGTGGCTGCAACGAGACTCAGTCCTTCACAGTGTCCTTGAGTATGTCATCCGAGTTGAAGCGCTTTCCTTTCAGGTGTTTCTTCAGTAGACCAAACACATGGAAATCGCAGGGTGACATGTCCGTACTGTAGGTTGGATGGTCCAACGTCTCCCATTGGAACTTGTCCAGTTCCATTTGTGTGACTCTGGAGACGTGTGGACGCGCGTTATCATGGAGCAGAACCACACCCTCCGTGAGCAGCCCCGGTCTTTTGTTCTTGATGGACCTGCTGCGTAGGCGTCGGAGTGTCTCACAGTACACATCGGAGTTAATGCTTTTTCTGTGCTCGAGTAATTCTGTGCTCGCATCATTTGGACGTCGCTTTTTATAAGAGCCTTTGCTCTCTCCTGCGCATGCGGGCACCCGCGCATGATCCGATCCCAGTCAGAGTCTCCAATGGCATCTCGAGATGTCTCGCTACATTCTCCCTTGGCGGAATATGCAAATATTTAACTGTTTCATTTTTATGTCGTTTCGTACCTTTTCATTTGATCACCCCTTGTATTTTTGCCACAAACAACAACTGAGGTACATATTCACATGATAAAGCATTCGTATTTTGTGTGGAATTTGAACTCAGGCCCTTAGACAACACCACCAGAGATAAGCGGGCTATCACTTTTTTTACCAACTACAATGCTCGGTTGGAGCTAATACTCTTTCTGAAAAATTGTAAATATTTTGTATATGTAACATTTGTTTTCTGTTCTATATTGTAAAATATTGATAAATGTGTGCATATATATCGTGTTTTGTGACAAATAAAATCAGATTAATACCAATTATTTTTGTTAGACGGAATTGGAAGAGATTCAGTAACATGTTCTGTTTTAAATAAATGTGACTTAATGGGGCCTAAGATTCAATTAACAAATTTATTCTTCAGAAAAAAACTGGATTTTTCATTCTAAGATTTTATAGAAATCATGGGTTAAGAATAATTATTAGACATTAGACATTTAACCTACCAAAGGGTTGCTGGAAAATTTTAAATCAAAAAGAAAAATAAATTAGGATATTTATACTTGTATACAATCAAAATATAAATTGAAATTTTAAAATAATACGAGTTTTGAATTCTCATTGTATGACATTTAACAACAAAACACATTTTCTAATAATATTACCAACTTTATTTGTACCATGCCCCACTTATTAATAATAAGAATCTTAGCCCTCAAATATTATTGATAGCCACATTTTCAGGCAGCATCACATCGGAACATTTAAAATGTAGAGCACATTGTAACAACAAATAATTCATAATGTCAAAGCTAAAAATAGACATTTGATTTTTGTTAGAAGTATCTATCCCTTATTAATTTTAATGGGTTATTTATTCGATTTGTCAGCTGGGAAAGGTGCTCAGACCGTTATGCAAATCAATATTTACTTATCGATTCTTTTACTCAATATCCCCTCAGGGGGCTCACCTTCTTTAGGCGAGTACGGGTGTCACAATCCCAAGGTGCCCTAGTGATCTTCTCCTTTTCCCACGGGGTTTACTGTCTTTGGTAAACATGGGCTTCACGAACCCGGGGTACCCTAGTGATCCTTCTCTATTTTCGACCCTCTTTCTTGTCATTCAATTCATTCTTTCTTTCTCTTCCCGTCTAGACCACAGATATTAAAACAAATGTTTGGCGCAGTATAGCCGAAATCGGCTCTTGCGCCAATAAACCCCAAAATCACTCACTCACTTTTACTCAATATTTCATTATGTGATGATTTTGATTTGTATCAGAGTTCTTTTACATAATAAAACTTACACAAATCACCGTCAGAAAAATCTATTCAGAATATAATAGAAAATTTAAATTAATGGCTAAATAAAAAAAAATAATAAATCCATTTACACTTACCCTGAGTTCCTGATGAAACAGCAGTCTCATACTCGTGATCGCAATCAAATTCAAATAGTGCACCCATAGCAGGCAGCCGTTCTAACGATGTAGACAATAAATTAGGGGCTCCTCCACCAGTTTTAAATATTTCGACTTTATCAGAGCTTCTTTTTTTTTTTTTAGACTCCTTTTTAATGTTTTTAAATTTATTCTGAACCTGCTCTTGTACCAATAAACCCTACAATCACTCACTCACTCTGAACCTGCTGTCGACTTCGTTCACATAGGCTGGCTGCATTGAAATCTGTTGTCAAACTATCCCATGCTTCTTCTTTCTTCTTATTAAAAACTGCATTTGTAATTTTGCAGTTTATTATATGCTTGCATTTTTCGACAAGATTAACTAATAATTCCATCTCCTGAACTGAAAAGTTGCTTTTCTACATAGTAGCAAAACAAAACAGGAGAAAAAATAAGGGAAACTTATAAAAGCGTGTTAAAAACAGTTGATCGATTGTTTCGCGTCAAGAAACATCGCAAAATGTAAGCAATATGTCATGTGATTATCAGTGTCCAATCACAACATCTTGCCCACGCATAACTCACGGATCTGGTAATCGTCAGTTCGTGAATAAGAAACGAGAATTACCAGAGAGTTGGTTACCTTCGAGCGGGGGTTACCCAATCCGTGGGTTTTCTTTTCAATAACTCGCGATTGAGAATACCACCGTTACGCTTTTGTTTGGGACGAATCCGGTTGTCTTTCTGGCCCGATTTTTTCAAACACTTTCTGTCCCGATTTTTGCAAACATGTCAACTAAAAATTGATTTTACATATTCCACCATCGCACCAATGCATGTGGTGGAGTTTTCCATAACTCCACCACATCGCACCAATATCAATGCGTGGATACGTCCTTTCTGGTTTTTTAACCTGCCTAATTGGAGGAGACTCATTGCGTAGTAATACCCTTAACATACTTTATGAGTCTAACAACCCGAGGGTGTTTTGACGCACCCCACTTTAAGGAATGTGTTGACATCTGGTCAACAGGGAAAAGTGTAAAAATCACGAAATGAAATGGGTCGTATATTGTGCTGCTGGAGCCCCGTATCAGTTGGAAACATCAGCAAGACGTTGATTGAGCCTTTGATTCCAACACCTTTTATCAACTTTAGTTTTTTCTGAATTTCTTTATGAGATATTTAATTTCTTTAATGATTGTAGGATGCTTATTTTCTTTTCGGCATCTTTAACGGTTTGTCCATTTTATTTTACATCGACAATTTTACGGAGCTTATCAAAGGGTTCTTCATCACTTGGTTGGCGATTTCTTAAAATTTATTTTCTTACCTGTATTCATCGTTTCAGCGTGCACAAATCTCATAAGTAGACAACGATTTAGGTGGTTCAAACACAAAAAGGGATTGTTTTTTGAGTAGAGGTTTTCTATTGTTAAACTCCGTACTAAATAAACCTAAAAGTTAGACACCTGCTCTGATAAGTTGTTTTGAATAGCGACGTGTGTAGACGTGTTTATCATAATAGATTATGATAAACACAGCAAAATTATATACAATAAATTATGAAGAGCTTTACAATTTTAGCTGTTATTCGCTCTATATATGTAATATGCAGTTCATTGATTTTTTTTTTTTTTTTAAAGTTTTTACATTTAGTTTTTGTAGTACTTGTTATTAATATTTAGGTGTAAATCCATCAAAATTGAAACAGCTCCATTTCAGTTGCTTATTACAAACAGTTTTAATCCAATGATTTGAATGCAATACTTCACTTTGACATTCATCAATATCGTAATACATGAAAACTAGCTAAATACTATTTTTAATTTGTTGTAGAAGTCTCCTTGCACTTCATCTTCTTAATATATAATATAATCTTATATAATCTAAGTGAGAGAAATATTTTACGTTGGCATTTAATAAGAGTCAGAATTATTTAAACTAGGATACAGCAATGAAAAGAACGTTACAGGTTAATGGTATAATTTATGAAAGGATAAAAATGAAATGTAGCTTACTAAAAATTATTTTAATGCTGTTTAACGAAAATTTTAAAATTAAAATATTGAAAATTTTTATGAATGTGTTTGTATATATACATAAAAAATTTATAGTTAAAGCAAAATATTATATTAAGAGCTTTTTTATGTTATATTTATTAAAGGGTCATGAGAAAATTACACAGTAAACATGTTATAAAAAAACACTGGTAGCATTATATAATCTTTAATATGGAAGAGCACCTTGGAAATATTTGTACTGTTAGTTTTTTGAGATAGCCCTTTCTACTTTAATTCGCATGTTAGACAACTTGCAGTTACTAACAATCTCAAAAGCTTGTTTAACTCTGCTTCAATCAACAACCCTTTATCAGCCATAACATCATTTGGTTAAAGAAGATCCATCAGTTTACTTTGAAGGAAAAGTTCCATATCCAAAATGTTGCTAGAATATAAAGATGATATAAAGCAGATGGGTCTTGAAGAAATAATACCTTTCAAAGTATTACAAATTTTTTTAATGACTAAATGTCGCTTGCTGCTGTAACCTGTCATAAAAGCATTCATTGCCTGTGATGCCAATGCGAAAGGCTGATCTCAAACCGATTCGCACTCGTATTGGTCATACTTGAATTACACACAAGCATTTGTTGTTGTTGGGGGAAGATGCTCCTGAATGTACTTCATGCCAGGTCTTATACTCTGTTCAACAACATTCTTGTAGATTGCCCCGTTTTTAATAACTAGCGCATCACCTTTAATTCATCTTGGTTAACTTGACCTGACTTGCTGAGAAAAAAAAAACCCCACCCAAACCTATTTACTGTCATCTCTAAAATTGGATTTTTATATTTTATTTGAGTTTATTTTCAAACTGTGTTTAATTTCTACTTATATATATGCATCTATTTTATATTCATGACTATTTTCAAGATTTTAATGTTCTAAAAAATGTTTGGCGCAGCTTAGCCAAAATTGGCTCAAGCGGCATGAAGACCCACAATCACTCACTCCATCCACATTCTTCTCTTTTATTTCTAAGAAAGCCTTAGAATCACCATCTGAGAGCAAGGTTATGTATCTGAAGCCAATACTCTCAGACCTTTCCCCTACTTTCACAGCGGCATTTACTTCTTACTTCCTTTATCAATTGCACCAGATGATCCGACATGTGTTGCTCTACAAACATCATGTCTTTCGAACCAAATACCCCAAATTGAGCACAGACTTCTCCAAGCGCAACTTTAGTCTGTTAACACATTCTCCACACCGCTATACATTACTTCATAGTCTGTCACAATTTCAGTCAGCAAGTTGATAACACACCCTATTCCGATATTTGACATATGTCCTCATGTCAACCAATTTCCGTCATATGACACTTCAATATCGATGATATCTTTATCATTCTTTGACATCTTCGCTTTACACAAAGGCATTTGTTGTCGGTAGAAGATGCTCCTGAAAATGTCCTTCATTCAAGGTTTCATACTCTGTCACATTTTAGTAGACTGTCCCGTTTTTAATCATTAACGCATCACCTTTTTTTTAACTAATTTAATTTAACTTTATCTGACATGGGGGAGAAATTCCCCACCAAAATCTATTTGCTTTTATTTATATAACTAGCTTTCATGGCCCGGCGTTGCACGGGCTTTTACCGAGTGCATACATATGTGCATTGACAAAAAAACGTACAAAATGACAAATGAAATTCATATGAAAGTGTCTTTTTTTAAACTACCTTTTTTAAAAAAATAATAAAGATAATCAGTTTTATAATTTTTTTTAAAAATAATATATGGCTAACTATGTTTTGTTCATTATTTTACATATGTGTGTAAAATGTTTCATATTCAAGAAATATTTTTTATAAGATGTGGTATGTATTGAAGAAATGTATTACAAAATTATATCATGCTAAGCAAATTATTTTTCAAAATTTAGAGAATGCTTGAAGTATTATTATAAGGCATAGAAATTAGGCTGGAAATTAATAATGGAGCATATAATGCATAAACATTGCTTTTATCTTTTTCAATTTCTAGTGGGTGACATTTGATGTTAATACAACTTTTTCAAATGTAAATTCATTAATTAAATTTTAAAATGTTAACTAACAAATTATAGTCCAACAGCATATATAGAAAGCAAAATCGTTCGTTGGTCCCTGTAGCGCAATGGACTTCTACTCCAAAAGTTCATGAGTTCGAATCCCACCTGGGATGGCATAATTTCTGAAAAAGTGACTTTTTTTTAACTATACTATTTTATTGCAAGATTTAAACTTAATTGTATACTAAATAAACACAGTAACAAACAAAATAGTCCAACACCAATCATGCCGAAATGTGTTAATTGTTCCCAAACCCATCAATCAGATTCAAAAGTATGCCCAAAGTGGAAAACAGAAAAAGAAATCCAAGCTATTAAAACAAATAGAAATATATCTTATATAGAAGCACGAAAATTAATAGTTCCACAGTTAACTCAAACTTACGCTCAAGCTGCCAAATCCTCTACTATAAACAGTTCCACACAGACAGATGAAGATATAACAAAAATAAAATGTCCACCTTTAAATTTACTACAGCCAATTTCATCCCTCCCAAAACCAAATATACTAACATCCACTCCTGCTGTTTTCACATCAAGTTCAGCCCAGGCACACCTCTTACCTTCTACCTCTTCAATAGCCACTACAATATCAGAGCCTCAGCCCACCTATTCCTCTATCTAATAACGTACTTTCCACCACCAATAATATGTTTTCACCTATTGAATCCTCTTCCAAATCAACTATTCAACCCTCTTCTGTTATTGTTGAAACTCCCACCTGTACAACATCTAATACCATAGCTGCTACCTCAGAATCCAATAGCTTATCATCAACAGATACAACTTCTGTATCTCTGGCTTCAAAACGTCGTAAAAAAAGGCGTCCTACCAAAAACATATCTAACACTGGAAAACCAAAAAGAGAGATAAAAATGGCACCCCATAAACCGAAGAAAAGTTCACCTATTCAAGACACCTCATATGAAGACATGATTATGTAAAGACGTAGAAGAGAGAAGAGGTGGAAACACCGAAAAAGGATACAATAAAACACTTGTCGGAAGAGTACTGGAAAAAAGAGTGCTGGAGACAGAAGAGATTTTTACACGTTGTTACTCCAAGAAAGATTGAAGAAAAAACTGAAAGGCGATTATTAACCCCGATGAAACACAGAAAGTGAAATTATTCAATCATACTTGGTGGGGGTAATCCCTACCAAAATCTTGTTATATAAATACTTTTACCTAGACATAAAAATATTTTTTTTCTTCTTTGAACTATTTTAACCTTATTTGACTTGGTGGGGCATCTCCCACCAAAATCTGTTTGCTGTATATATGTGCGAACTTTTATATGCGAGTATTTTTAATGATTTCTAATATTTTAACAATTTATTGGCGCAGCTTAGCCGAAATCGGCTCTTGCGCCATTAAACCCTACACTCACTCACTCAACACCAATCACAGAAAGGAAAATCACTTTCTATTTTGTTACTTAATATTGTGATTCTGTGATACATATTTTTATTAATTGTAACTATTTAACCATTTATTTTATTTTTTGACATTTAAGACTACCTTTTTTTTAAAAAAAATTAATGCATGTGTAACCATTAGCCAGAGAATTAAATATTATATTTGAAGAAGTTTCCAGAGTAAAGCGCGAGGACTGTGTTTATATTAATCGTAACTTTATAATAAAAAAGTAACTAAAACAAAATTTTTTTTTTGACCTAAGTAGGTATTGACATAAAAATTTCTTTTTTATAATGCTTGTTTTTTTAAAAAATTGAAACATTATCAGGTTTATTATGTTTTTTTAAGATAACATATGCAGCTAATTTATTAAAAAAACTCGTTAATTATGTTTTGTTCATTATTAATATTAAAAAATATTGGTATAAGTGGTATGTAAATTAAAAAAGTATTACAAAACTATATTATGTTCAGTAAAACAAAGGAAAAAATATTTTGAAATTAAAATTGCTTTTGTAACTTTAGAGAATGCTTGAAGTATCATTATAAGGAATAGAAAATAAGGCTGGCAATTAATAATGAAGCATATAATATAGGAACATAGCTTTTATTTTTTCTATGAAAGTTATGTTATATGTGCATGGATAAAATAAATGTAAAACATGACAAATTAAATTGATAAAAGTGTTTGATTCTTTTTTAAAAAGTTAGTTTTAAATGTTAAAAAATAAATGAAGATTATCAATTTTACTATATTTTTCAAACATAATACACAGCTATTTGAAAATATATTTTTCAGAGATAATATACAGTTACTTCATTGAAAAACTGGTTAATTATGTTTTGTTCATTATTTTATATATGTGTGTAAAATATTTTTCATATTCAAAAATATTTTGATAAGAAATGTTACATAAATGAAGAAATGTATTACAAAATTATGTTAGGTTCAGTAAAACAAAGGAAAAAATATTTTCAAATCAAAGTAACCTTTGTAACTTTAGAAAATGCTTGGAGTATCATTATAAGGCAAAGAAATAGGCTTAATAATGAAGAATATATATATGTTATGGTGAACTATCAAACTATAAGCAGAAAAATAATCATATCACATCTAAATGCATTAAAATGGACGTAAATAACACAGTATTTTCTTCTCAGCATAAAAGTAAAAAAAAAAAAAAATTCTTTTGAGTCAAGAATAAAAAAATTTTGATTAATTTCTGAGTTAAACTTTCCACACAGACCTGACAATCCCACCACCAACTCCCCTGAAATCAGGAACAGCCAGGTTGGCCAAGCCTGACTGGCAAGTCCCCAGAGGATAAAAATAACAATATTTCAATGGTATGAAATTTCTTGAATGAAATCAAAATCTAAAAAATAAAATAATTATATAAAAGAGTGAGCTTGTGTGTGAATCACATGACACAGTTTTAAAATAGCAATATAATAACCAACAAAATATAACATGTATGCAGCTATTTCATGGTTAATTATGTTTTGTTCATTATTGTACATATGTGTATAAAATATTTTTCATATTGAATAAATAGTGCTATAAGAAGTGGTATGTAAATGAAAAAATGTATTACAAAAGGATATTACGTTTAGTAAAACAAAGGCAAAAATACTTTAAAATTAAAATTACTTTTGTAAATTTAGAGAATGCATGAAGTATCATTGTAAGGCTCAGGAAATAGACTGGCAATCAATAATGAAGTATATAATTGATTAACATTGCTATTATTCTTTCTATGGAAATTAGTTGTTGTTGAAACTCCCACCTCTCTCTCTGTACAACATCTAGTACCATAGCTACTACTTCCGAATCCAATAGCTTAGCATCAACAGATACAACTTCTGTATCTCAGGCTTCAAAACGTCGTAAAAAAAGGCGTCCTACCAAAAACATATCTAACACTGGAAAACCAAAAATAGAGATAAAAATGGCACCCCATAAACCGAAGAAAAGTTCACCTATTCAAGACACCTCATATGAAGACATGATTATGTAAAGACGTAGAAGAGAGAAGAGGTGGAAACACCGAAAAAGGATACAATAAAACACTTGTCGGAAGAGTACTGGAAAAAAGAGTGCTGGAGACAGAAGAGATTTTTACACGTTGTTACTCCAAGAAAGATTGAAGAAAAAACTGAAAGGCGATTATTAACCCCGATGAAACACAGAAAGTGAAATTATTCAATCATACTTGGTGGGGGTAATCCCTACCAAAATCTTGTTATATAAATACTTTTACCTAGACATAAAAATATTTTTTTTCTTCTTTGAACTATTTTAACCTTATTTGACTTGGTGGGGCATCTCCCACCAAAATCTGTTTGCTGTATATATGTGCGAACTTTTATATGCGAGTATTTTTAATGATTTTTAATATTTTAACGATTGATTGGCGCAGCTTAGCCGAAATCGGCTCTTGCGCCATAACACCCTACATTCACTCACTCACTCATTCTATGGAAATTATGCTTATTTAACTGAATACGACTTTTTATTTAGCATTTTAAACTACATTTAAAAAAAAAACATGACAAATGAAATTGATAATAAAAGTATCCATTTGTTTTATTTTTGTAACATTTAAAAAAGCTACCTTTTTATAAAAAAAACTAATGTGTGTGGAACCATTAGCCTGTGCATTAAACATATTTAAAGCACAGTTTCCAGAGTGAGGGGCAAGGACCCTGTTTCACGTGTCATTCCACAGTATGCAAAATAGTGTTTACATAAAAAACTGTTTTAATAGTTGATTATGTATACACTTATCTTGCATTATTAATGCCTACATTTTTAAATTTTTAAGGTTACCAACACATCATACACTTTAAAAAAGAAATTGACTTTATGATTGCAGTTTTAAGAAAATAGAGTGAGGGGCAAGGACCCTGTTTCACGTGTCATTCCACAGTATGCAAAATAGTGTTTACATAAAAAACTGTTTTAATAGTTGATTATGTATACACTTATCTTACATTATTAATGCCTACATGTTTAAATTTTCAAGTGAACCAATATTTTAAAATTAAAATAACTTTCATAATGTATTACACCATCAACGATACACGGAAAATTGGGGCTCAACAAACCAAAAAATTTCATCCAACTATTAATGATTTATAATTTCTGAAATTAAAAGAACATTGATAAACAAAGTGACATTTTTATTAATATGATATGTATGTGTGTTATAAAAGAAGCAAAAAAGTAAGTACCATCCATCAACAATACACAGAAACTTGGGGTAAAACATACCACAAGGTCCATGAACTGTTTTAGATTTGGCAATTTTTATAAATATGATATAAATGTGTATATTAATAAAAATGCAAAAATGTAAGTACCATCAATCCAACTGAAGAATACTCTCATCATATCCAAAATGCTTTCCAATGAACACCAAAAATCTATTTTATGCACCACGTCATCCGTCAACAATACACAGAAATTGTGTTAGATCAAAAAAGTAAGTACCATCCATCAACAATACACAGAAACTTGGGGTAAAACACACCACAAGGTCCATGAACTGTTGTAGATTTGACAATTTTTATAAATGTGTGTTATAATAAAAATGCAAAAATGTAAGTACCATCAATCCAACTGAAGAATACTCTCATCATATCCAAAATGCTTTCCAATGAACACGAAAAATCTATTTTATGCACCACGTCATCCGTCAATAATACACAGAAACTTTTGGGGTAAAACACACCACAAGGTCCATGAACCATTGTAGATTCGACAACTTAATGCATTTGAGAATCAAGGGCATCTTACACTCTAACGTATCACAAAAGCTTAAAGTAAAACTTCACGGAAAACAACATTTTCCGTAAAAACTCTTATTTGAACCATTTAATTTCCCTTGTTTCTTCGTGTCGTTTACCAAAACGCGAACGTAATGCATGGATGTAGCTCTTGAGAAGGCAACATACAACATCCCATGAGAAAATACTGGCTGGGGTAAATATATTCCTACTTTTTGAAGAGTCTGTCCCTGAGATTTATTAATGGTCATAGCAAAACCAAGCCGAACTGGAAACTGTCGCCTTTGAAGTTGAAAAGGTAGATTGCTGTCAGAAGGATGAGGCGTAATTCTCGGAATAAAGGCACGTGAGCCTTTTGTATGCCCAGTCAAAATTTCAGCATATATTACATTGGGCATCAGTTTCCGAGTAATCAAACGCGTTTTATTACACAGTCCTGCAGATGGATTTAAGTTCCTGAGCAACATAATCACGGCTCCTACTTTCAAATTAAGTATGTGAGGTGGCATTCCAGATGGAGTTATTCCGTTGATGAAATGCAGTTGAAAATTGTTCTGTTCTTCTTGATCTTCAGAAATAATGCTGTCTGCGATGAAATGTGTAACATTCTGGCCTGGAAATCTTGCTAAAACTTGTTCGTTGATTTTCTGAGAATCCTCATTCTTGGGGCGTAAAATAGCCTTTCCCGACAGATTTTTCATATCAAAAACAGATGATCCAAAAATTTCATCAACAATGGACTCCTTCATGACACATTCTTCGGGAATTTCCACAATATCTTCTAATTGGCAGTCATTCTTCAAAGTTCCATTGCCGAGATGCAGAAGCCAACTTGCAAAATCCTGTTCATGGGGTTCTGTTCTCATATTCCTAAAGAGTGAAAATTGCTTGAATGAGCTCCAAAGAGGTGAATTCTTCAAGCAAGTCTCAACAATTGCTGTTCTATTAGCATGTACTGCAACAGGTAAATCTGTCGCCAGTCACCACCAAGAACAAAAACCTTGCCTCCAAACGGTACGTCGAAGCCCATCAGATCTCTGAAAAGCCTGTCAACCGCACTCAAAGCATGATGAGGAGTCATAGTGCACTCATCCCAAATAATAATCTTCGCCGCCTTAAGAAATTTTCCCTCTTTAGTGTTATGACGAACACCACATGATGAATTATCCAGAATGGGGACCGGTAACTTGAATCTTGAATGCGCTGTTCTGCCGCCTTACAAAATTATATATAGCTGAAATTCCAGTCCATGCAACAGGAACAACAATTTCCCCCAATCCTCTTACTGAATGAATTATGGCATTGAATAAAAAACTTTTGCCGGACCCAGCAAAAGCATTCACACAAAATGCCTTGGATGAAGCCTCATCAACATCTTGGATTGCAAGAATAACTGCATCGAAAATTGTACGCTGCTCCGGATTCAACATTGATATTAGTCTCTCACCTTCTTGCCTTTCTTCTTCTAAGTTGTAAAAATCTATATTGACATATGCGTGAGAAATGGCAGGTTCTGGCAATCCAATGCTCATGAGAGTCATGTTGTGAGCATGAAGTTGATCGGCTATGATGTGCAATGCAAGATCTATACTTTGCTGCACTGAGGTGTGGAACTCAAAATCTTCAGACAAATAAGATTTGAATTCTTCCCAAAGTGTCAGAGGTGATGTTGGATTACAAAAAACGCAAATAAAAGTAAACAACTGCCTTAACTTTGATGGCATTTGAAAGGTACATGCCTCCCTCAAGCAGTTTCTCCACTCACTATCATCTTCAAACAAATTCCTAACACGACACGCCTCTTTGAAAGAAATCATTTCAGCACCCTCAAAGGTTCGTAACTCTTCAAAAGACTTAGCTCCCGGAACATGAAACAGAAGCATCCGTAGATGAAATCGTTCAATGTCTTTCGGACTAACAGAATATAACCTTGACACAATTCGGTCTCCCATTCGTACACGTCTCTCCCATTTATTGTTCTTCCAAACAAAATGCTTCGGAATGTCAGCATATATGTATCTGTTGGCATCAGGTTTCATTCTGTTCAATTCAAACCATGCTGTCAGCATGGTATTCCTTTGATCAGCTCTTTCCAGTGCTTGACGGTCTTCATCATCCAAGAAGTACACCGGCTGCATGTTTGGCAAATGCACTGGCAAACGAATGATTGCATGGGATTTCTCGTGCATTTTCTTTTCTAGAAGTCGCCACATTGCTTCTTGGCGCAGATACATATCTTGCATTCAAAAAGGTCTGTATCTCGTCCCATGTAATTAACCCCTGGCCATTGTCCTCGAAGACAACCTTTGCACAGTCATGACCCTTGTAAACGTACTTGAAGATATATTTGACGGACTTCAGCGAACTGCAGATTTCCACATTAATATGGGCATTGTATTTTTTGGTGAGGTATGGGTTATACGGCACAATCCACCTATTATCAACAATATTGCCATTTATCACAATATGATTTGCGTTGTCACGACGCCTATACATTGGATAACCATTGATGTTCTCAGCAGTTGTTTCTCTAAATTGCTTGGGGTATCCCTTGGTGCAAACACCATCAACGATACATGGAGCATTGGGGTTCAACACACCACAAGGTCCATGAATCATTGTAGATTTGACAATTTCATGCAATCTATGATCCACTGTCTTGTGTGGCAGTTCTGCTGAGACTATCCGATCGATGCTCTCCGGCTCCCTTATTTTATCCTCTTCTGCTAATATCAGCAGTTAGATGCATGTGCGGTAGTCCTCTCTTCTGAAACTCTATGACATGAATGTCTGCAACTATGCGACCAATAATACCATTTTTTTTCAAGTCTTGCAAAAGTGCTTTCTTCTTCATGTCGAAAATTCTGGCAACTAAGTCGGGACGATCATGAGGCTTTTGTCCAGGAAAAAGGTTGTCTTTGATCTCTTTCCACTTTGGGTTGCAAGTGAAAGTCAAAAACAAGTCGGGCTTACCAAAATCTCTTACAACCAATGTGGCATCCTGAAAGTCCTGTTGCATTGCTCTAGGACTTCCAATGAAACTTGATGGCAGAATGAGGGTAACACCTGCCTTCATGCCAGCTTCGGTAGCCAGAGCATTCACGTGGTCAGCAAGACCCAAATATGATTAAACTCGCAGCGTCCTCTGATTGTGACGATTGAAATTCAAACGGTTACCCTCAACCTTAACATAAGAATCCACAACATACTGCTGCATAAGCTTACCTCCATACAAAATAGGATTGAAAATATCTTTCCTAACTGATAAACGGTGCACATAAAACTGTAACTCGGTAAAACTTTGATTAACGCGAAAACCTTTCTCACCACATGGAAAAAATAAAACGTAAGTCATTGGATCGCAGTTAGGATTGAGAGTATTAATCCTGCACAGTTGGCGGTGTTTGGTTTAAATGCAGATATCCCGGTTATTCGGTGGAATGCCATCAGAGCTTTTAAACACCATTGCAACCTCATTTGTTTTGGGAGCATTATATCTTCCTCTGTGCTGGGCAGAATCAAGTCTCTTATCACTGATGTACATGGTAACGTTTTCCGACGCCTCATGTCTTTCTTCACGAATCACTTGCTGCTCCAGTTCCCACATCATTTTGTACGCAGCTGCAAAAGGGTTGACTCTTCTAATTATCTCATCAAATCTTCTCATAAATTCCAGATTGCATTCAGAATTTTGACAACGCTCCATTCGTCGACAAGTAGCAAGTTCAGAATCCAAAACATATAACTGAGCAAATTTTTCTTCTCCTGCTTGAGCTGGATGTAAATGAGAAGTCCTGTGATAAATTTGACCATGAATTCTGAAGCAATATGCTCCTCTACCGGCAGGTGGTACAATCTGTGCGCCCATTGAAGCAAAGGACAGAGCACTGTTGTACGACCTTATGTTTTTCTTGAAATGCACAGATAAATCATGGCTACCATCCATCAATCCTTTAATTTCTACTGGATATGTTGAAGCTTCTTCAATTATCTACCCATTATGGCGGCAATGGTTGTAAGCTACTCTGACATTCTTTTCTGCCCCAAAATACAAACCCCCACATTTCAGACAAACATTGTCCATTTCTCCACAGTTATGCTCTTCAACAACAGGGTAAAGAAAGGTTCTTGCGGCATAAAAAGTTTGTATCTGAAGGAAATTTTGTTCTTCAGTGACCTTCAGACGACGTCCTCTTGCATGCTGTGCCATGGCTGCCAATCGGTGACTTCTTTGTTCTTCCGTTTTCTCCGCCCCCTCAGGGGGCTCACCTTCTTTAGGTGAGTACGGGTGTCACAATCCCGAGGTGCCCTAGTGATCTTTTCCTTTTGCCAAGGGTTTACTGTCTTTGGTAAACACGGGCTTCACAATCCCGGGGTACCCTAGTGATCCTTCTCTATTTTTGACCCTCCTTCTCGTCATTACTTTCATTCTTCTCTCCTTTCCCGTCTAGACAACAGATTATAACTTATTTAAATATACATGATTATAAAATCGAAAATTCCTTTTTTGTGATTAAATTCTATTCTTTATATATATGATATTAACACAGTTTTGTTTTTAATTTGTGATACATTAATTTGGTTCCTTTATTATTGATTTTATTTTCGATATTCGTATTGTTTTACTAACACCGTTGTTTGTCAACCCGCATGTTTGCCGTGTGCGGCGTCCCGTAAGGAGGAAAATGGTGTCCTGGGGATACCTTTTGCGTACCCTTTGGCCCACGCTTCGCTGTAGACGGGTGGCAGGAGTGAGCCCGCTCCTGTCAATCGGCTGGTGATAAGTCTCATCGGAGACATTGCTTTAGGGTTAGTGCTGCAGATAAGGGGTGGCGGGTTTACCCGTTGGATCCTCTCCCTGATGCTGTAGTACTATATTCTGGGTGTACTCCAGGTGAGCGCCGTGCCTGGTGTTTGCCAGTTGACCGGCACACTGCCTCCCTTGTTGGACTCCGTGGTGGGTGGAGGCACGCCAGAACGTTTTTCACGTGCCTATGGATCCAATTTTGATGTGCCCGGGTAAAGGCCTCGTTTTACCCAAATTTCATACCATTGAACATATTGCCAGTACTTCACGCTTTTTCATCTTGTCGTTACCCAACAATGAAATGTCAAGAAAATCCCCTTTTGCGATTTTCAAAGCCCTACAAGCAATCGGTGAACCAAAATCGGTTAAAAAAATGCGATCTGGTGATTTACTTGTAGAAACAAAATCTGCTATTCAATCGAAATCTTATTTGTCTGCAAAACTATTTCTTGATTCTACACTTACAGTTACTCCTCACAAATCCCTTAACTCAAGCCGAGGTGTCATTTCTGAACCTGACTTGTTGAACACTCCTGATGCAGAAATCCCTGATGGATTTTCTGATCAGGGTGTGATTCAGATCAGGAGAATTACAATTAAAAAAGATGCTACAATTATCCCTACAAAACATATAATTTTAACTTTCAGCAGCCCCTCTCTACCCAAAACTATTAAAGCTGGTTATTTAAATTGTAAAATCCGTCCATATATTCCAAATCCTCTGCGCTGTTTCAAGTGCCAGAGGTTCGGACATTCTCAAACTTCCTTCCGTGGACAACTAACATGCTCTAGGTGTGCATCTGTGGGGCATTCTTCTATAGATTGCACTCTAGAGCCTAAATGTATTAATTGCTCTCAACCCCATACCGCCGATTCCAAATTTTGTCCAAAGTGGGAAACAGAAAAGCAAATACAAGAAATTAAAACTAATAAAAACATAACTTACTTAGAAGCCCGAAAGTTATTAGCCCCTCTTTCATCACAGACATACTCGCAGGTTGTTAA
>BMAO01025715.1:0-43696 GCA_019973975.1 Trichonephila clavata
CACTAATCCTCTAAATATTTCTTTAAATTTTATTTATATCAACCAATCTCCACCGGGAGCCAAAGCGTGATTTATGTAAATGAGATATTTTATATAAGTTCGGGTTTCGCGAGTTAACGAAAGAGAATGAAATTTAATGAGAAGAGTTGTAAAGTGAAGAAGTAGATTTTTAAGGTAAAGTGAATCGAAGCATCTGAAAATCAACTCGCAGTCGTTGACAAATTTAGTGTGTAGTAAAGCTACAAACAAAGCTGAAGACCTGAAGATTGAATTCGTAAACCCAAGAGTGAATATTAGCCTTTATTCGATCCAACCGGAATCCAAGTATTCAACAAGATGGACCTGCCGAAGTTTAAGAATCAGGTTAGTGACTTAGAAATTGTAAATACGTGTACGTGTGTTAGCTGTAATTGTACGCGCTGATCTTTCGTGGATTCAGTTCAGATTTCGTAGTTCCGCAATTAGTGACCCCTTCTCATTCTCCACTGTGTTTTATTGTTCTTAAATTTGAATAGTGTATATGTAACCTTCCTTGATTTAGAGGTATCAATAAATATAGTGATTTGTAAAGATGTCTTTTGAATTCGTTAACCCGCCTACACGTCCAGAAACGAGTAACACTAGACGGGTAGATGATAATCTTAGGGGAGGTTATGTTTCACGACAAATTTAGAAGGAGAATCACTTTCAGCAATATCACGTGCTTTATTTTTTGGTTTTAACGAAGATAGTAGGTATTGAAACTTATCTTCTTCTATTATGTTTTTATCTTCGTGAACCCAGCAAAATTGACCCCAAAATGCAATCCATGACATAGTCATAAGATCGTACTCTTTTAAACTTAACTTAGGGAGTTTCAAATTATGCGGTGCAGTCTCACATGAGATTTCAGATTTACTATCATCATGTTTGTTATAATTCTTCTCGTATGTAACCCTTATTTCAGTAAATCTGTCCCTATACGATTCCATTGTATCATATTATTCATCAGTAAAATTAATTATTTCTTTAATTTCTTGATCTACTTTAAATAAACGTTCTGCTTTTTTGCAAACTTTACAGAACTGAATGGCATTATTCTTTTCCCTATTCATATACGATGAATATCATCAGAAGAATTAGCCACTACAGTAATGAGACGGCGTAAAATAGTTCTTTCAGCTCTTAACTTAGTATCATCATCTCGAGTTATTTTACGTATTTCGAACGTATATCGAATTTATCAAACACTCAAAACGAGACAGAACTTATTATAAATAACACAGAAGTAATCACAAACTAAATAAATTCATAAATTTATCACTTTATCTATAAAACTAATAATCAAGTTCGTAAATTTGGCTACTTCAGGTTGGCTTAATTACAGTATTCTGTCCTTTCAGTGGACGCCATTTTGTTTGACTCGAGAAAAACTATTCTTCATCTATTATAATATAATTGTATTGTTCTTTGAGACGCAGGATAAATTAGGCTATTTACAGTTTTCAATACATGAAGCTATTTACGTGAAAGAACGAATTACACTCATGTCCAAAAATTAAGGAAAACTCGGAATCACACAGAAATTGAACTCTAAAATAAATATTTCACCTGTAGAATTATCACACACATTTTGAAGAAGAATATGCAAATTACAGGAAACCACCAGATGGTGCGGATAGTAAGTCACAATGACGAGAGTGTAAGAGAGGGGTATATAAGGAATGGTGGCAATGAAGTAAAATTGTTCACAAGCGCTTTAAAAGCCTTTCAGTGCAATAGCCGTATAGTTATTACACAAAGGAAGCATTTGGATGTTTTTTTATGTGGTAGAAATATCGGACGACTGGAATGTGGACGTACCCAGCAGGAATTATCCGAGGTACTTGGAATCGCCCAAAGGGTCATCTCCAGGCTTTGGCAACGATTCCAAGATGATGGTAACGTGAGTAGATGTTACAACACAGGTTCCCGAGTTAGAACGCCGAATGAGGACCGGTATTTGGCAGTTACTGCCAAAAGAAGCAGACGGAGCACAGCATCAGACCTGTCTCGTCAGCTCTCTTCAGCTACCGGAACGACAGTTTCAAGGCAGACCGTGTACAGACGATTAGGGCACATTGGTCTATATGCTCGTAGGCCTGTCAGATGTGTTCCCCTTACCGCAACTCACTGTCGCCTGCGATTAAACTGGAGTATAGAGCATGCATTGTGGACACCGCAACAGTGGTCTTGTGTGATGTTTTCCGACGAGTCCAGGTTTAGTTTGCAGTCTGATTCTCGCCGGACTTTCATATGGAGAGCGCCAGGTACCCGTTATCATCAAGAGAACACCATTCTACGACACTGTTACGGTGGTGCAGAATGGCTCGTTTGGGGAGGAATTATTCTTCTTTCCAGAACTGACCTGCATGTTCAGAGTGTAACGATGACAGGCCACGTCTATCGGGATGTCATTCTGGAACAACATGTAAGTTAGTTTCGGGGCGCCATGGGTGCTGAATTTCTGTTTATGGATGACAACGCCCATCCTCACCGTACAAACACTGTAGACGAATGCCTTCAATCGGAGGATATCACCCGTATGGATTGGCCATTATACTCACCAGACGAATCCAATAGAGCATGTGTGGGATATGCTTGGCCGACGAATTGCAGCCCGTCAACCCCCTCCCACTTGTCTACCGGAACTTCGGAGGGCATTGCTTGATGAGTGGTGTAATATTCCCCAAGATCAGATTGATAATTTGATACTCAGCATGCGTAGGCGTTGTAAGGCCTGTATTGCATCGTCCGGGAGACATATTCCGTATTAACCATCATACTAACCATGTTATACTGTTTTTTGTAAATAGGTTCTTTTTTAAAATTTTCTCCAGGGAGTAAAAATCGCAATTTTTATTAATTATGTCAAACATATAGCATCTTTCTTTGCTCTTTACCTTTTGTTTAATAAATAGACTTTACAAATAAGTCAAATTTGTTTTGCTTCTGTCTCTTTCTTTGCCTGAACTTCATTATCCTTAATTTATGGACATGAGTGTAATTGAGCACAAGCTCTGTATACATAAAATATAATACAGTTCACTTCTTTTTGTGAAACGTAAACTGCGTAGAATATTCCATAAGCTTATACTAAAATTCTGTTGCCAGATTCTGAAGTGAATAAACAAACGCGAAACAATTATCAAATAATATAAAGCAGGAAGTGTTGAACTTGTTAGGAGTGGCAACAGTAACTAAATTGAGCATTGTGCAAAACGTGGGAATGCAGGCACTTCCAGTATGATTTCTGAACTGAGATGTTGATTTGAAAGTCAGAGAAATAAATTTGGGAAAAATTGATAAAAATGTTTGTCGCCTGATTTGATAGAAGTTACGAATTAAACGCAAACCTTCGATGCAACGAAATTAGTTTAATATTATTCACCTATTGGAATTCTTAAATAAGTGAACTAATAGGTAAGAATAGATTATCTTAAACATATAAGAAGTTGATACATCTTCATAATCTTGTGTCATTATTTAAATATTTCAAAAACTGTTTTCAATTTAAATTTTTAAAAAAATTTTACGAATTTCAATTAAAACATGGAATACTATTATTTATCATTTCGATACTTTCAATTTAAATTAATATTTTTATTTTTTCAATTATTTCATACAAATAATTAAGCATGGGTTTAAAATATAAAAGTATATGTTTAAAATAATACATTTTGAATTGTAGACCCATTAAATTAAAAATTAAGACATAAGTATCATTGGCAAAAATGTTGCAACACATTAACAGACTTTTACATTTAGAATGACTTGATATATCATCAAACCAATATTTGAATTTATAAGTAATTTGTGGTAAACCCGACCATGGGTCCCTTACGGAATATGGCAATCCCTTGAATAGTTTTGAGAATCTGCCCTGGCAGACGCAGAGAGATGTAGGCACACTAAGCCAATGTGTGGCGAGCTCCGCAATAAATTAATATAGTATGAGAAATGTTGCCTCTTTTCACCATAGTGGTGACCCCGTATCTTCACGCAGAACTTTTACCTTGTGAATAGTATTTTACCAAATCGATGGTTATGAAGAAACATCGTCATTCAACTAAATTAAAAAAAAGGACTCAATTCCTTTGTCCATGGATCCGTGTATCTGCTTCCTTGGTTTCGATTACGGGTGTGTCACTCATCTTCAACTGCAAATGTATCACAGGTAAGTGGATCTTTTTTCTCTGTTTCATTCTTCTGTGCTTTTTATTTAACTTGAATTGTTTTATCAATTTCCTATTTTATTTTATTCTTTCATATTTAATGCTAAAATTAATTAATTGCATATAATAATTTCTGATGAAACAAAATTCTTGTGATACAAGTTAAAAATATCATGTATACTATGGATGAAAATGCCAAACTCTAATTAACTCTATTACTGATTATTATAGCGCTTTATTTTTGAATGTATATTGAATGTCTTGTCTTGAATGTATGTATGTTGTCTGATCCTTTTGGATTGTGACATTACCTTCCACAGAGTTCAGTCCTAAGCCCGAGTTCTCTTTATATGTTTCTGGTCTTGAAGAAGTAATCAATAAGTATTGTAATGTTGGTCTCTTTGCCGATGATATCATCATTTGGTATTCAGATTCTGACATTAAGAATATAGAGTAGTTTAAATTCTGCTCTTTCTGCGGTCTGTATCTTTGCTGAACAGCACAAAATGATTTTTAATACCTCTAAGTCAAAAGTTACTTTTTTTTACCACCAACAGACTTTATAACTATAAACCAACTGTTTTTATGAATGGGTCAATTAAATTACACAAATAATGCCAAATATCTGGATTACATTCTGGATGAGGAGATACTGAGTAACAGACATATAGAGGCTCAAGTAGCCAAAAGCAGAACAAGACTTAACATTCTCAAATATATTTCCGGTCGTGATTGGGGCTCAGACGCCAATACCCCGAGAACAACCTACATTTCACTAATCAGGCCAATTTTGGAGCATGGATTTCCGGTTTATTTTTGTGCTTCTGAAGCTAACTTAAATAAGCTTGAACGAGTGCAACTGAGTGCCGCAAGAATAATTACTGACCTTCGTAATAGCTGCCCTAATAATAATGTTCTGTATAAGAGTGATTTACCGCCTCTTTCTATGAGAAGAAGTTATATAGCCTGGTAAAATATTACAATAAGCTATCTAGCTGCAATGCCCAGCACAGAACTTCTGCCTATCCCCATTCTTGGATCAATAACAGGCGATTAAAGAAGCATAACCCTTTTTCTCTGGCAGTTGATATGGGTCTTTTTTCTGTTAATGTTGAACCTCACTCCATAAAGCCATTTTCCCATTTTAAGTTCGACTTTGATCGCATACATTTCCAGACTGAGCTAATGACCAGGGTGTGTAAAAGGTCTGATGTACCAGAATTTACTAGACAGGTTGCTCTAGAGACAATTGATGCATCCCTCATACGGCATTAAAAATCTATACTGATGGCAGCATGGGTGACGGTGGTATTTCTGGAAGCGGAGTGCACATTGAGACACCTGATACTACATTTGACATCAAGATTAGGAATATTAACTACTGTTCTGTTTTTAGATCTGAACTTAATGCAATTTATAGGGGATTGAAATTTATTGACACGACTTCTGACCTTTTCTCCAGTGACATTTGGATTTTAACAGACAGCCGTGCTTCTATACAGCACCTTTCTCGTTGCACAACTGTTGGGGATATGACAAGCCTAAATATTCTGGATGTTCTGGTTCTACTTTCCTCTAGACACGGTATATATTTTCAATGGGTCCCCTCTCATATTGGATTGAATGGTAACGAGAGATAGCCGATAGTTTGGCCAAGTCTGCCACTGCTGACACTTTGATGGGTGACACTTGTATAACTTTTGCTGAACTCTCCTCTATTAAAAGGTTAGAATTGAATGCAATTTGTAGAATGCCCCCCTGCTCACCCTTGGTATTTTGTGAAAAACCCTAGCTGGTGTCACCAACTTAATATTCCTAGGTATCAGCAGACGGCTCTGTCGCGCTTTTTTAGTGGTCATATCAAGTCTCTGACATTTCAACAGGGCCGGAAAGTCTTCCCAGAATGTCCTAGGTGCGAGGCTGATCAGGCCTCTCCCAGTCATATTCTAAATTGCTTGAGTTTTTTATACGACTAGGTTTTAGGAAATCCTATCTTATTTCTGGATTTTTTTGGTTTTATGGAGATGGTGTAGCTAAGCTGCCCCATCTGGGATAAGAAACAACAACAACAACATGTATATCTATTTTATTGCTTATTTAGTAGTTTTGTTCTAAAACCTTGCTCAATGTCGGAAGTAAATGCTGTAAAAATGCCCCTATATAATACATCCGATCTCGTTTTATGGTTCATTATGTGCGAAAGTACATTTGCATTAGAAACCCAAAACCAATAACTGAGTCTTTAACTAAGTACACACAAATTACATAGTAGCTCATCTCCCCCCCCCCCAACACCGTGTCTTTAGTTCCAATATCCTCATGCACCCAGATGTCACTGATTCCTACGCGCAAATAAAAAACGAACTCATAAATCGTTCAGGGGAATAGTCACAGCAGGAGATTCGGAAACTTCTTTCGGGGGAAGAATTAGGTTCTCGAAAACCTTCTGAACTACTGCGTAAAATGAAACGACGTGAAGAATCTTTGAATGTTGACGATAAACTGATAACGGAGTTATTCCTGCAACGTTTGCCGTCTTCGGTTCAAACAGTTTTAGCTGCTGTTTCTGACCTCAGTTTAGACAAAGCCGCCGACATTGCGGACAGAATTCTCGAAGTCTTGCCATCTCCTATTGAAACTTTTTCTGTTTCTAATAAAAAGGAACAGCCATTAGAATCTAAACTGTTTCGTGAAGTAGAAAAATTAAACAAAATAATTTTTCGCCTTTCAATCTATCGTGGTCGCTCTCAATATCATCGGAACAAAATTTCCCGCGAAAGAAGCATTTCGAATAAACGTGATTTTTCGATTTGCTGCGTTCACAGATGTTTCGGAAAGAAATGTAGAGAAGAAAAATGCATTAAACCATACACATGGCAGGGAAACGAAGCCAGCAAAGAATACCCAAGGAATCACATCGCCTGTTCATTCGAGACCGGACAACAAATGTTTCTTTTATGGTCGACACCGACTCTGACGTGTGTTTAATTCCTGCTAATGCCTATCGAAAAAGAAATGCTTCACAACAAACCCTTTTTGCCGTGAATTCATCCTCAATTAAAGTATATGGGCAGAAAACATTAACCTTAAATTTTAATTTACGAAAAGATTTTATGTGGACCTTTCTGATTGCAAATGTAAGTACACCAATTCTTGGTGCAGATTTTCTCCATTATTTTGAATTGGTACCAGATCTCAGAAATAAATGTCTTAGAGATACTAAAACAAAATTAGAATCAGTAGGTCATTTAAAACATGCTAATCTCCATTCTGTTCAAATTTCTATTTCAAAAGATACAATTTATCACAAACTTTTGAAAGAATTTCTTCTATCACAAAATTGCCTAATCAAAATCAACCAGTGAAACATAACACTGTTCACCATATAATAACAAAAGGTCCTTCTGTGGTGGCAGAACCCCGAAGGTTGGCACCAGATCGCCTCAAAATTGCAAAAACAGAATTTCAAAATATGATGCATCTGGGACATTTACGACCTTCAAAAAGTAACTACGCTTCCCCACTTCATATGGTTCTTAAGAAAGGTACTTTAGATTGGAGACCTGTTGGCGATTACAGGGATTTAAATTCTCAACCGTTAAAAGATAAATACCCCATTCCTTGTATTGATGATTTTACAGCTGAATTACATGGCTCAAAAGTTTTTAGTCGAATTGATCTAGTAAAAGCCTATCATCAAATTCCTATTCACCCAGATGATATACACAAAATGGAAATTTGCACTCCGTTTGGTTTATTTGAGAGTACACGAATGCAATTCGGATTGTGTAACGCATCCGCAACGTTTCAACGCTTTAACGATGAAGTCCCTCGTGGCTTACCTGGAATTTACGCATTTTTTGATGACATTCTCATTGCATCTAAAAATCCCCAGGAACCATTATCAACAGATAAAAAACCTATTTTCAAAACAAGACGAATACGGTCTATGCGCTAATGTTTCTAAATGCATATTTGGTGCATCACGAATAGACTTTTTAGGCTTCAATCTGTCAGAAAATGCAATTAAACCTCTACCTGATAAAGTGTAAAATGTATTCTGGATTTTCCTAAGCCAAACACATTAACACAATTATGTAAATTTTTAGGAATATTTAACTGTTATAGATGTTTTATACCAAAAACCGCACACATACTTGCTCCCATTGTTCAGTTTCTAGAAGGACATACAAATAAAAAGAAATCTCATTCTAGTGTTCGCAAATCATCCGAACCATTAAAATGGAATTAAAATGCAGAACAAGCTTTTCTTGCAGCGAAAAATGCCATGGCAGAAACTACCCTTTAAAGACATCCTATTCCAGGGGCTCGGTTGAGCCTATGGGTGGACGCTTCAGATATTGCTACTGGAGGCACTTTATCCCAATTATTACAGGGGAAATGGGAACCAATAGCCTTTTTCTCCATGAAACTTAACAAAAGTCAGCGAAAGTGGTCAACTTATGATAGGGAACTATTTTCAATTTATTCGGCTATAAGAAAATTCAAGTATATGTTAGAAGGCAGAAACTTCACTATATACACTGACCAAAAGCCCCTAATTTATGCCTTTAAACAAAACCCAAATAAATGTCTCCTCGGCAATTACGCCACTTAGATTTAATTTCCCAATATTCTACCGACATTTGGCATGTGCAAGGTTCAGAGAACACAGTTGCTGATGCTCTTTCCAGAATCGAAATTGATTCCATTACTAATTCTCCGAATTTAAATTTTAAAGAATTTGCATTAGCACAGAAAAAATGATCCAGAAGTTCAAAAATTTCTGCAGAATAATGAATCATCTCTTAAATTAGAACTAAAACCATGCCAAACCTCAGATTGCAACTTGCTTTGCGATACTTCAACAGGAGTTTCACTTCCTTTCGTCTCTGCATCGTTTTGAAAAACAATATTCAACCATCTTCATAAGGGATAGCATCATCCAGGGATAGCAGCTTCGAAAAAACTCATCTGCTCGCGCTACATGTGGCCTGGCATGAAAAGCCAAATAAAGCAATGGATCCGGTGTTGTGAATCGTGTCAGAAGTCGAAAATCCAAAGGCACACTAAAACACCTCTAGGAACGTTCCCACTTCTTGATGCTAGATTCCCTCACATTCACATATATATTGTAGGTCAATTGCCACTATCTGAAGGTCATCATTATCTTCTTACAATAATCGACCGCTTCTCCAGATGGCCAGAAGCAATCCCCATTCCAGACATGCAAGCGAAAACCATTTGCCAAGCAATTTTTGACACTTGGATCTCTCGTTTTGGTTGTCCATCTATTATCACCTCCAATCAAGGAACCCAGATGCATTCATCAATGTATGATGAATTTACTCACATGCTGGAAACACAAAAGATCAAAACTACAACATATCATCTAATTTCAAATGGAATTGTGGAACGTTTCCATCGACATTTGAAATCAGCCATTAAAGCCCATGAGAATGACAGATGGTCTGAAATAGTCCCCATCATTCTTCTAGGCATTAGAACAGCTGTTAAAGAAGATCTGCAATCTTCTTGTGCTGAAATTGTTTATGGAACAAACCTACGTCTTCCTAGTGACATCATTGATGTGTCAAACATTCCTTTTTGTGACAATAATTTCATCACTCATCTTCGTAACAGAATGCAACAACTGAATCCTGTTGCAACATCTGCTCACTTTATTGATCGATTCTACATCCATCCTTCACTAAAATCATCATCTTATATCTTTTAAGAATCGATTGTGTTCAACCACCTTTACGTCAACCGTATACTGGACCCCATAAAGTTCTGTCCAGAACAGAGTCGGAATAAAGTAGTTGGAGGCCCCTGGCGGTAAAAGGTTTAAGCCCCATAGGCTCAAGAGTCGAACCACTAAAATAGTAAAAAGAGTCACTTACTTAAAATTCTCAAAATAAAATGTATTAAAAGAAAAATCTGCTGAAGAAAAATCTTATTTGTATACAAAAAAGTTAAGAGCTTACAGTTTGATTTCTCTCTGGGAAATTCATCAATTATTTTTACCATATCCATTTTGTCCAAAACATTTCATTCTGTATATAATATGGCCAATTCTGTATATATATTTGGGCTTGGGGCCCAAACCTGAGTTTGCAGGGGGGGCACTAATATTCTTTGTTATACCACTGGTAGAATCCATCAAGCTTGGGGCCCCTCCCGATGCTGGGTACCCCTGGCGGCCACCAGGTCCGACATCCGCTTAATCCGCCACTGGTCCAGAACAGACAAAACTATCACCATTGACGTTAATGGTCGAAAAACTAAAGTTTCTCTAGATCGCCAAACCCGCACATCTTCTCTCAGAAACTGTGTGTGAAACTCCACCTTCAGCGAGCAAAAGTGTAAAAAATGATAAAATATCTACTAACGAAAAACCAATATATACCACAAAATCAGGAAGACATGTACATTTCCCAAAAAAAACTAGCCACTTATGTGTTACAAAATTTTTTTTTTCTCCTTCTAAAAAAAAACTTTCAGTTGGAATTTTTTTTGTATTATATTTGTATATATGTTATATTTACATTTATATGTTATATTTACATATATATGTTATATTACATATTATATTACATCTTCTCATTTATATATTATATTTTTTGTGTATATAGTATATCATATTTAAATTTTTAATGTATTTCTACCAGTACGGATTCTCAAAAAAAAAAAAAAAAAAAAGGGAAGAAAGAAAATAATGTTTATAAAATTTTAAAAACTAATGTCGTTCCCTTGGGTTGTTACCCTCAGTCACTCACTGGGGGGATACTCTGTGGTAAACCCGACCATGTGTCCCGTACGGAATATGGCAACCCCTTGAATAGTTTTGAGAATCTGCCCTGGCAGACGCAGATAGATGTAAACACACTAAGACGATGTGTGGTGAGCTCCGCAATAAATTAATATAATATGAGAAATGTTGCCTCTTTTCACCATAAATTCATATTAAAAAGTAGGATTAAACGTTCCGTAAATTGAATCAAGTAAAAATAAGTATTAACCTGGAACGAATAATGCAGTTAATTTCAATTTTGTGCTATTTTTCTTAAGTTTCAGAGATAAGTTATGTAACATTAACCTTTTTCTTAATTTTACGAAATTACATTTTATGTTTCTTAAAACCAAATTTAGAAAAGTCACAAAATATTTCAAAATCATTCCTATGTTTGGAAAATCTTATTTTTAATAAGATAAAAAAAATCCCGGTCTCTCCTCTCTCGAGAATTGACAATTTTACCAAAAATAGTGGAAGAAGTAAACTTCAAATGTGTTATACCAGACTTAATGTGACCCATTAGCTAATTCTCGAAACGTTAGGTTTAGGTATGCACTTCCACTTTGAAAAATGTTTTTTAAAAAAAAACCATGTTTTTACATGCTTTTCAAACCATAAAACCCATTTAGAAAAAAATTATAAAAATTTATTTTTATACGGTCCCCATGTCCTATCACTTATATTTAGGAAAAGGTGCAGTACACAAAAAGAAAGTAAACACAAAAAGTTTCATTTTATTACGATAAAAACTGACCGAGTTATGCCTACATAAATTTGAAGCATCCCAGTTGCTCAGAAAAGAAGGTCGTATATAAATTGAGTTTCGAAAACAGTAATTCACTATCTACAGAAAGAGCAAAAGAAAAACATCATAGTAATATTAAAAGATCGTAGTAAACATCATAGATTGACAATTTGTATTGCTGTATGGTAAACAATAAAAATTAAATTAAAGAAATACAACTTGTACCGAAAAGATTAGAACAGCTTGTTTTAACAAATAGCAGCAAAATAATACAGGATTTGCCGTTCAAATTATAGCATAATGTAGAATGATGCACCAATCTTGAATCAGGGGCTTTATTATATAGGAATGACCAAATTAACTTAAATAATGGTGAAGACACGAGGTGTGGCACGAGAGAAGGAAATACGTCTATGGCAACTCCCAGTTTTATACAAGTCTTGAACAGCATGGGCAATTGTACAAAAAGATGGATGTCTTCGAGTGGGAAATTTAATGGCATAAAGTCTTGCCGCCTCTCTCTTATTTCGATTACACTGCCCATAAAATAGTACCATTTCGCAGTATTCTTCACTTGTATACATCTCGTTCTCCCGTACTAGAATTCGTAATATTAGAATACGACTGTATGCAATTGCAAGCGACTACACAGCAGATTTTTAACGTTCGTCATGATCAGCAAAAACGCAGCAAATCAGACTGAAGCCGCAGCATATAAGTCTATTTTTTGGAACTGCTTTTGAAATGTTTTCTTCGTCCAAAATATTTTATTTTTTTTATGCTTTACACGTCCACAGAATAAATTTTATTTCTTTAATTATTGTACTATTAACGTATGCTTTTAAATTTAAAAACGATTTGCTTAAAAGTAACGTGCAAGAGCGAAAGTTTCCTGGCAGAGTTCCAACTAATTTCACTTTGGAGACGGCCCCTTACTAGCTTATTAAAAATGGCTGAGAAAATGGATAAAAAATAGGGTTTTCAAAGTTCTATTACTCGGCCAGTTTTTATTGTAATAAAATGAAACTTTTTGTGTTTACTTTGTTTTTGTGTACTACACCTTTTCCTAAATATAAGTGATAGGACCTGGAGACCGTATAAAAAATTAATTTTTGTAATTTTTTTCTAAATGGGTTTTTTGGTTTGAAAAGCACGTAAAAACATTCTTTACCTGTTTTAAAACGTTTTTTCAAATTGGAAGTGCATATCTAAACCGAACGGTCGAGAATTAGCTATTGGGTCACATTAAGGCTGGACACCCTGTATATCTTAAATAGTACCCAAATTAATTAGAGCCTCAAACCACCTGAACTTTTTCATTGGGCAATCAGCATACAAGTGCAAAAAAAAAAAAAAAATCATCTTGACTCTTTCGTTTTTCATTTTTCAACTGCGGTTATCGTAAAAACCACTGGCTGTCAGGTGTTATTTTTAAAAAAGGCTATTTCTTAAGTATCATCCTCTTGAAGGATTCTTGTACGGTTTCATTAATAGATGGCGCTACTAGCTAATGAAGTATAGTGATCTCGCTGAAGTCGAGTGGCATGTAGAAGATTACGGAATACCTATCCCAAAAAAGGGATGTATCTCCTCAGCAGAATTAATAAAAATGAAAACAGAAAATGGAAAACTTAATACCTAATAAAATGCCTTTGATTCGATTAACTATAAGATTAGAAAGAAACCCGCCATTCATTTTCATTGAAAGAAGTGGTGGGGAGCGGGGAGCCCCGCTTAGAGCAAAGCTAGGAGCTTCGCTTTGACGGAGTATTGGAGGGGGGTGGGGGAGAAAGTACCGCGTTTCTAGGTGAGGTGGAGAGGGACAACATTTTGCAACCCTATGATTTCCTTGGCAACAAGAGTGACCAAAAAAAAATAGATAAATAAATATAGACGATTTTGCAAAAAAGTCTTTTTATCGAACTTGTTCGCACATTTATTGTTAAAATTTCCTTTTCTTTTTCAGACTCTGAAAAACATCGTCGAAATATTGACAGATGTGTTATTCTAGCCTCGGTCACCAATTTGCTCCCAAAAAAAGCTCTACTAGAACTTATATTTCGACCAAGAATACAAATTCAAATTATTTTATTGTTTGCAACTACATTGCCATTACTACAACATACTATAAAATATTCCATGCTTATTTTGTTTTCTTGAAAGAAAAAAAGACAGTTTAAAAAGTCTGTAGTAGAGACAGTCTTAGAATTATTGAGAAATCTTTAAATCACTTAGCCATCTATTGCGAGTATTCATTGTACGTCCACGTCGCACAGTGGTCAGTTTTCCCGATCTGGTGCATGGAAATTATTTTATAGCTTTAAAGTCAATATAATTATACCTAATGATCAAAAATTATTGTAATTAACTCAGAAGTAGGTGCGCACTCGATACTAACGTTAATGGTCACGCGGGGTGACTGAGTCACACACACACACAGCCCAATCCCTTTTTTATAATTATTTTTACTGTACGTGATAAAAATCGTTAATAACTTAATTAAGAGAAAGTATACTTGACTACTTTGAAGGAATTTTAAATTTTTCTTTGAAAATTTGAGAAAAAATATCCTTTTATTGTCCTTTGATGGTCGATAAACAGTGTGTTGAACTTTTTCTTGCTTATTCTTTTTAACAGAACGAAGAGTGTCTTGTGCTACACTTATGGCTTCATATTTTTCCTGATATTCTTTTGATAGAATATGAGAATTTTCCTTTCAACTCAAACGTTTCCTGTTCATCTATTTTCTTATATTTACTTTTGCTGTGATGATTAATATGCTTTATTTCAACAGGTTCTTCCCTTAGTTGATCATTTTCAACTTCCTTTAATACCATTTATTTTTCCTTTATTTTTCCCATTTTCATTTATAAACCATAATAAGTTGTACAACACAACAATCAAAACTACTAAGTTGTTAACAGGGGGGAAATATCTAGCATGTTCACAAAAAATATCTTGGAACTAAAGTGGTCGCGCGGAGAAAGTCAAAACAAGTACCTTAAAACTGTAAAAAAAACGTATGCCCCGCCGAAAAAAAAAGGAAATATGTTAGAAATACATTTTAGTTCCCATGAAGACTGTCCTATAGGAGGATAATGTTAAGATCATTGGCAATAAATAAACAGTTTTCCCAGAATTAACGACTTCGTGATGCTGGGGGTGACTCTGTGCCCCGCGCGCTTGCTCTTGGGTTAAAGTAAATTGGGCACTATTTCTATTTTCTAAAGAAATAAGGCTCTTAGAGGTCTTAAAGGCGTGAAATTGATCAAGAATAAATGACCGCTAAGTGGATCTGTTTTTGAACAAGGATCTAAGGATATTAACAGCAACAGTAATGCGACACATGTGGGAGAATATTTATAAAAAATGTGGTTTCAAGTTAAAGATTAAATTTTAATAGTTAAACACAAATGCAATCAAACAAAAGTACGCCTCTACAAGCATTAACATTATACATATGTAATAAAGAATAATAGGTATGATGGGGAGGGATATAGGAAAGGAGGCAACATAGAGTGTGCGTGATTGAGTGGGTAGAGAGGGTTGGTAGTATTTGAGCACTAGAACTTTTTTCTCTATGATTCCGAGTGAGTGATTTTGGGGTTTAATGGCGCAAGAGCCGGTTTCGGCTAAACTGCACCAAACAATTTTTTTTAATGTAAAAACATTTAATTCACAAAATTGCTCAGTGGAGAAAAATTAAAAAGAAGCAAAAAATGATGTTCACATATGACCAATTTTAATTAGCACAGTCCAAAAATATTTCTTCAAACTCCGAAAGGTAAACTGATATCTGACACTAAACAGAAAATTGTGAGCTTTATTTTTGACTCTGCTTCACACAAATCTTATTTTCAAAAGTTTAATCCAAGAGATGAATTATACACCTCTTTGCTAAGAAAAAATGGCGCATTCCCCTTTTTAGTGGGATTATCACTAAAGAGTTTAAACAAAATTGCCGTTAAGTGAAATTGGGAAATTTGTATGGAAATTTCAGCTGTAATTTTGAAGTTCTGGATTAATTTATTAAAATATTTGGTTTTCAAAGGTCTCTGCTGAAAAACGGCTCCATGATTTCGAGTCACTAGCGTTATATTCGCAGGACTCGTGATGATGCTCACTCTTACGAAGAGAAATAAGAAGGTGAAACAAGCGTCGCAAAAATACCAACGGCTAACACTAAAAAAATCATAACTTTGAGAGTTGCAGGAAGTAGCACCTAAATTTGGTATTAAATGAAAGGCCCATATCTACTCTATGTGGCTTAAGTGTTATATTGATTAATCCGTGTCAATCCCAAAGGTTCTATTGGGCTAAATGTTACGTTTTTACAATTTTGAATCAACTTTGAACCTAATGTGAGAGTCAAATAAAGAAATTATTTACCCATAACGTGTATTGTGAAAGAAAAATGCCAATAACGACAAAATCTTGTTCAGACGAAACGATAGAACTTCCGACTGGAAAATGAGGCTCACAGGTGTTCCTCGTAGCCCTAACAAACCCGATCTAAACCGTTGACTGATGGAGATTTCCAATCACGTACTGAAGAAAACTGATTACAACACGGTTAGGGGTCCTATGAGGACCATAAATTGTGGGTTGTTGTTAATTTTTGCGCAATTTCATTTTGGGAGTTTCCGTGCGCCAGATCGGGAAAACTGACCACTGTGCGTCGTCGGGTTGATATATATACAGGGGGGGGGGGAATGCGACCAAGGCTGTTTTCGGTTAATGCTAAAGAATAGGACCTGAATTGGATATTTTTTTCAATATAAAAGTGCTCTAATATTAATTTTATATCCTAGCTTCACTATCCTGTAGAGAATCACTTATTTTATCATATTATTCATTTTAATCCTAGTTGAAACATAGTTTCATTTATAAACTGTGTTTCGCATTTTTTCTCCTATACCGTAATGCTAAATGATCTATCATTTTACATGTTAAAAGGAAAAATTAATTATTTAAGGAATATCTTTCAAATTTAAAATCGCTACACTATAAATAAATGTATGAGTTATAATGTTACAAAGTTTCATGAAAATAGTGGAGTTTTTCTGTCCGAAAATGTGTTCCGCATTTAGTTTAAGCTCTCGTACATTTGGAGAAAACAGTCTTGATTTGATCAATCTCTATCTCATCATTTCCCTGCGACATATACATAGATAATTGTAGTTAATAGTTTTAGCTCATGTTTTTTTATGAAATTGTCCTCATTTTTTATTTCTAAAATTTGGTAAAAAGTTACATAATGCTAAATTTTTATCTCCTTGTACTATTGGTTACGTCATTTTACCATTTATAATGGATAATAGATGCTGCGTTCTTTCCAAAAACCTTAAATAATAGTAAAGATGGATAACTTAGAGAAATGAAGTAAAATTTGTTTCGAAATTGTTGTAAAATATTTTGGTCTGCAGGAGGGAATTCAAATTAAACTTTTAAAATTCAATGATGGGGCAAGTGAAACGTATCAAATTTTGACTCTCTATCTTTTGCAGGGTGTGAAAAAATAGAGGTATGACTAATGGCAAATTTGACTAAATTTGCGTTTTGCTCCGTCACAAATGCCGATGTAAAGAAGGTATTTTTGCTTAGTATAAGTTGTCTGACTATAAAATAAAATTTATGTTTTTTCCGAAAAAATTAATTTATTATAAAAACACATTATAGGATTAAAATAAATATAAATTAAAAGTATTGAAATCCTTCTTTATGTTACTTTAAATTTAAAATATAATCGAATAGAGGAAGATTGATTTTATTTCATAAGTCTAATCGTCGAATATAATGATACTCCATTTATTCTCTTATTGTTTAAAAGAGAGAGAGAGAGAGAGAGATGGTCCCCTTTACTCTTTTTTACATAGTTACTTTTTAAAAAAAAAAACATTAAGATGTACTTGTGTTTCCTTAGTCTCATATTTCACAGCAAATACAAGGTGCTTTTTCCTGGCTCAAATCGCAATACCAAAATAATCTATTTTTCTTAAATTAATTTTTAAGTATTTTGTTTGGTTTAAAGTAAACAAGCATTTTTCAACTTTTGTAACAAGTTTCTTTCTTTCGAGTTATTATTTTTTTAACTCTTCACTTTTACTGTGACTTAACAGATCACAACCACGTGGATCCCACTTTTCCACCCAAAATTCGGTCAAGGCAACGTCACAGCTGTGAACGAGTGTTCCCCCGGTTTTAAATTTACAAAGAGACGGAACTGAGTAATAGAATCCTTCCCTGTAGACCTCCCGCGAACTTTAAAGGGGGAAGAAATGAAATATGTTGCACTTTCGGAGGAATTCGCAAAAAAAGTAAAAGCTTTCGGAATGATTTTTCAGGACAGAGACAAACTCTTAGAGGGTTAAAATGAACCCAGGGCCAAATACACCCCAGAAAAGGCAAACATAGGGTTCCAAGACCTCATCTCTATACCTCACACCAGTTACAGTGCCTCTTTCATAGATATAGAGAGGTGTACGACCATCCAACATGATGGCTTCCCAGGCCATTAAACCTCCTCCGCTGTAATTTTCGAATTCGCGGACATTGGAGTCTTAGAGAGAGAACCATGGATCCATGGTTCTCTCTCTAAGAACGTACTGCGATAATTGGTGTTTAGGCTGAAACGGGATTCATTGGTGAACAGAAAGGTCACGCATTGATCAACTCTCCTATTCGTAGATGCAAGCAGAATGCAAACAGCAGGTCTTCCAGTAAGCAACCCTCTCTCTTGAAGTCTTTTGAAACAGTCACCCTTGATACACGATTTCTTGTGGCAGCACACAAGTTACAAAAGAGCTGAGAAGCTATAGCCCCTCTGTTACGCATCACTATAATCAACAAATAGCGATTTTCTCTGGCCTTCGTAGCTCTTGGATGACGTAACCCAGGCTTTCTCTTGATGGATCCAGTATCCTGGAACTGTTTCCATAAGTTACACACGACGCTGGGCATTAAATGGAACTCTCCACAAATCTGGACTTGACAATGACCTGCTTCTAGCCTCTCACCACAATTCACCACCTCATTTCATTATCTCAACGTTGGTGGTAACTCAATTTTACTTTTACAATTTGAATTGAACCGATTGCTTGAAAATAACACCAATAAATTCACCGAGGAGTTCTGGAGTACGAAATACGTCAAATTAAATGCGCTTACAGAGTCTGTTTTTCTGCTGGATAAGCCTACATACACGTGTACGCTTACGTATTAGCCGTACAAGATTTGCATTTTTATCTTGAATCAGTGGTTTTTTATTCAGCTCATTTCTTTTCATGCAATTCGATAAAATATGCAAATTCTCTTTTTGTTTCATCAGTGTATATATATGTACAAAACAATAATGATATTAACTTAATTCTAAAAAATTCTCCGGTTGGTAAATAAAGTTTAATTTTTTTTCAGTTTTGAATTGAAGCAGTTTAGCAAGTTTGAGTTTTTGTTGTACAGCTTTAAAATATTAAAATATAGAACTACAATATGTTTACTATGATGTAGTGTGGTGCATCACAGAAATATTTAGTTTTAATTTGAATACACTTTAATTCAGGATACTTGTAAGCAAATGTCTAATAGCAGTACCAGCTGAGGGCAGATTTTTAGATGCATCATTTAGTACTCCCTCTCTTCGAAATAGTGTTTCTTATAAGAAACCTGAGAACGTTTGGGCCATGACATTTTCTCAACATGAAAAATTAATGGAAAAGTATCTAAGTTATACAAAATATTTTTTAAAGCAAAGATTGCCTTGAAATCAATTTTAGTCATTTAATTTTGAGAATTCAAATAACTCAAAACATAATTAAGCAAAAATGATTTTAGTAATGAAAATTGAAATTAATAACCTTTTCATACTAAAAGAGTTCATTGTGCTCTAAAATATTTTTAATTAAATAACTTAAGAGTGGAAAAATGCTTTAAAAGGAAACTGAAACAAAAATCTAAGCTCCGAAAACTTCAAATATCGTTTAAAAAAATTTTTTTTATCAGATTTTTTTTAAAAAAAATTGGTGGGAAGCTTTCGAAAAACAGGGCCACGAGAAAATGCAATCAAAAAAGGTTTTTTTTAAAAAACAATTGTAGGGTACAGTGTACCTTTAATTTAAGAATATTCCCAATCGCTCGTTTTACTTCAAGGACCCTCGCCAAAAGCCCTTGAGTGACTGAACAATGCGTGGCGTTAATATTCAATTACTCACTCTTCAAACCCCTAGGTTTGGAAACCTCGTGCAGCCATCACCTGAGGGAAACCTCAACTAATATTTTCAGTACAGGTTTTTTGAAAAATATGCATAAGCTCGTAGCCGGATTGTGAGCTCCAATCCATATTTTATTATTTATATATATTTTACATTAATGCCACACACTACAATAACACCTATGCCATCAGTGCACGGACTCTCCAATATTTTTTGACAATTGAATTAAGTCTAATTAATATAGGGCACATTACCAATTGTTAAGTAATCATAGGCTGACCAGAGTCACACAGAGTACAGTCCGGTGAGTTGGGGATACCAATTCTGTAGAGATATGATCTCAGACAGTCATGACCTGTCAAAAGTGTAAGATGAGATATAGCAGCTTTTCTAGGAGCCCCATGAATCCAGGACGTTTCCTTGTTCAAGATTGCCCATCTCTTGTCACTTCGACATCCCCGCAATTTCCATTTTAAAATTATGCTTAAAAACCATATTAGAAAAAAGCCTTAAGGAATTAAATTCTCGCAGGTCTTTGGATCATCCTTTCTCAGCAAGAAAGTCAGCACGCTTATTTCGAGTAATGTGCCGGTATCCACTGAAAAGAGATTTTATGAGGAAGTTCTTTTATGAACGATCTGCATTTTAAAAATCTTTGTGAATCACAAAGATAATATTGCGTTAGAGGTTGTAATGCCGATTTAGAGTCAGAAAAGATTACGGCCTTATTGAACTCGGAGCTTCTTAGTGATAGTTACTCCCCTGCTCCTGCAATAGCTTTAATCTCGCCACCAATGGCATTAGTAAAAATACCTTGTGGTTGGTAAAAGCTGAACAATTCACAGAAGATACCGACTCCAGTACCATGATATCTATCTATAATAGTTCCAACTTGTTTTCAAATTTAAATGAAAGCAAATGCATAGAAAATTGTTAAAAAGTATCGTATATTATCGAAATTGTGATTTTAAGGATATATTTTAAGTTAATCACATCTTAAAAGCATTTGTTCCTTAATACATGTGAACGAATACAGTTGAAAGACAACAATTTGATGAAACTTCACTTGGCTAAAAACCGGTTTTCAAGATTACATCCTTGGCGGAGTTACCTAAGCATTCCCGCCAAACCAACGCCATTCCCTTTGCGTCTTTGCTATCGTTCATACGTACTATTTTGATATCTCATGCTACTATCTTTGTTCTTGTTGTTTGTTTGTTTTTTTTTGACATTTTAAGCATGTCTGAGATAGAAATGTCACCAATCTCGCTGTATACACCATCGAAGCGAGGAAAATCAATCCGAAGAGGAGCTCAGAAAAACATATTGAATGTTTATTCTCGACTTCGAGAATAAACCCGCAAGAATCCATCAGAGAAATCGTGAAAAAGGTTTCTGAACTGATTGACGTTTCGAAAAGAACTGTTTTCCGTATGAAGAAAGAAAAAAAAGGCATTAAGTGCTGTAAGTTCTCCTGGTAAAAAACGACCCGGTGCCGTAGGCAAGCGTAATAGGCTGGTGAAATATGACGACTTCACATTGAGTGCATTCGGCGAAAAATTCATGGCTTTTTTCGAAAAAATGAGATTCCTACATTAACCAAAGTTCTGAAGGAAGTAAATGATGACGCTGAAATTTGTGCTTCTGTATATCTTAAGTTAACATACATAAACTTCATTTATACATGTAATGTGAATAATTATTACAAACGGATTTAAAATAGTAATAACCGAAAAAGGCGATTAATTTTTAAAAAACAAGATAGAAATTTGTATTTTATAAACGGATGTAATAAATAAAAATTAAAGAAAAATGACCCGTTTATTTTGAAAGTGGCCTAAGTCACTTAAAAAATCAAGTTAATGAAAGCATGAATTACAATTTAACGGTATTTTTTCATTTAAAAACATTGCTATCAATATGTTGAGAACTATTGAGATTTTGTTTGAGAAAAGTTTTGCTAGTTTATTCATCAATATTTCTAAGCATATTGAAACGTAAGCCCTTAAATATCTCCATTAAAAAAGTAGCTTATACTATTTTCCAAAAAAAAAACAGCTCCTACAATTTTAATTAAAAAAAATTTTCACAAGCATTTTTTCCCCACTCGCCAAATATGGTGATATTTATTCGTTTAGTCACACTCTTCTCCTAGAGTAACCCTGCAGCGGCTGTGATTCGGTCATCATACCCTTCCTAATGTTGCCAACTTGAGGTGAAACAGAGTATAGAAGCGACACATCAGTAAAAAACATTTAGCCATTCCTTTGTTGGGAATGGACAGTCAATAGTTTCCAAAGCAATAGCTTTCAGTTGTTCGAGAGACAATTCACTCATTAATACCTTCATATGATGTTCAAGATTTATATCAAGATGAATGTAATTCAGAAGGCACAAAGGTAGAGGAAAAGTAGAAGTTTCTTGACAAAGCTTTAATGAACAAGCAACATTCATGGCTGAAAGTATGAATCTTTGTTTATATAAAAGAAAGAGTTTGCGTGTGTGTCTTTCAGCTGTTTCGGTCAAATTAAGCAACCCAGAAGTGTGAAACTTGGCACGTAGAAACTACAGATGATGATATTTTAAATCTCGAAAAGAATTTTTCGAAACTCTATTAAATTTTTTTTGCATTCAATTTTTAAGTGATATTTGAGCTAATTGTAGGAGGGACATCATCTCAGGAGATTCACCTATCTCTGCAAGAGTTAATGTCTGAAGCAGTTTTCTGGAAGGTTGTTGCACATTCTATTTTAAATATATTTCTTTATGGTTGTATTTGTTTGTTTATTTTTATTTTTTGCGGTGAAAATTACAATTTTTTACGAAAAAATCATCGTTTAACTTTTAAACTATGGAAATTTAATCCTTATTATTTAGAATTTCTTTATTCAAATATCTATTAATAAAATTAATTGGGTATTTTTGAATTAAACAGTATTTAGTAAAATGTTTATAGTTTTTTTATATTTTTTCTGATTTATTTAAAACTAGAAATTTATTGCGTTGTGTGTAATTAATAACAATATTTCTGAATAAAGAAACATGCACATTACTCTCCCAATGCGATACTTTTATAATATTGAAATTAAAGTCTTCTCGTCTATCATAAATATTAGTAACTATTTTGTTATATTTTAATTTAATGTTTATATCAAGAAAATTTGCTTCAGAATCGTTACTATTTGTCTGAATTAAATTAAGATATTGTGGATAAAAATTAATCTTAGGTTTAAAGTTGTCTTGCTTGCTAAAAATGATTATATCATCTATATAGCGAAAAAAGTAATATTCTAAGTTGTCTATGAAACTATTTTCAAAATAATGAAAATATAAATTGGCAAGACAGTTGCCAGCAGGGACACCTTGTGGCAGACTTTTAAACTGTAGATAATAATTACCATTATGATATACATAGTTTTTTTTTAGAACTAACTTAAGTAGAAAACCAAATCTATCATATTTGACATTTTTAAATAAATCATCTTTATGTAATTTTACAAGTGTTTTAATCATATCATCAATATTAATAGAGTTAAAAAAGATCTTCAAAATCTAAACTATATACGCGGAAAATATCTTTTTATCTTTAGTTTGTACAATGAGTTCTTTACTATTTTTAAGAATGGCTGAGGTTTTAAGATTATTTATTGTATCTTGTAATATTTCATGGAGAATTTTGCCTGAACCATTAAACCTGGTATTAAAACCATTAGTAACTGTTCTAACCTTGACTGGGTCTTTATTAAGTTTAGGAGTAAGAAATTCATGTGGAAATTTAAAATTATTATTAATTTGTATTTGTATTGTTTATGAAAAGCAAAATTCGATTATTTATTTCTCTATCAGTAATTGATGACTTAATAAAAACTGTATTATTATCAAAATATTTGTTGAGCATTAAACTATAATAGTATTTACAAATGAAGGCAAAATTTCCAGTCACTTTATCAATATAAACTATAAAAAATTTATTTTGCAATTTTTTAATCTGATTTTTAATGTCATTTAAAAAGATGTTATTATCTGTACTAAAATTATATTTATTAATCTGTTTTGCAATATTACATTTAAATTCTTTGAATGCCCCTCTATAGGCATACTATATTTAATAGCAATTTTGTAAATGAATTGCTCACTATCATTATATAACCGATTTTTGATAATTTTATTATTATTGGAAATCAAAAGTCTAAAACCAGTACCGTTATTCATTATATTTCTTAGATTATTGTCTTTTACAATATTGAGGTCACCAGTAATAACATGCTGGTGATAATTATGTATGAATTCTTTAAATTCATTACAAACATTTTAAGTTTTCTTGCTTTACAGGTACATTATAGTTGAAAATTGATCTACCTATTTTTTTTAATTATATTTAAAAGCCTTTTTAATAGTGATATTTTGGATTGGGAAAGTTGACATGTGTTTTTTAAAAATGCTAGAAAAATTAATATTATCATAAGATTTATTCATATATAATAATGTACAATATTCTGTTTGATATTTTTTATTTACATTGACTTTTATTTTATGTTTATGCTTCAGATATTTGTGAATGTCTATTATGATATGTAAAGCATGACAATCTTTAATTTTATCTGAATTTAGTACATCTTCCGTAATACTTATTTCTGTCTTACTTAGTCCAAACATGAAAGATTTAATGTGCTTTATATTAAAACTGTTCTCGAAACTTTTACATATATCACTAACTAGCTGTTACCCGCCCGCTTCGCTGGGTATTTCATGATGTTTTATAAATTTTTACTGCTTATGTATAAATTATTGATATCTAAGTCCTAGCATTAAGAAATCGATTGTATTGAAAAATATATTTAGACCTGTAACTGTCACCTCTTGATAAATAAAAAGGGCAGAACTCATCTAATTTGTATTTTCTAAAAATCTCTAAAATTGAAGTATAGAATGATGTTTGCTCTTTCGTAACCCAAAAACCAAGTGGATTCCCGCAAAACCAATTTTCGCGGTGGATCTCTACTCCGTAAATTGAACATGCAAGCCAAATTTCAAGTCTAAATCAAACAGAAAAAAACAAAAGTTTTACTATCAATATCCCCGTAATCCCGTGTGTGTTGAGAGCCGTTTTCCAAAATAACCTCTCTTAGCGGATTTCAATTCAACAAAAGAAAAATGCAAACCAAATTTCATTATTATAGTCCTTTTAGCTCGAAAAAAGGATTTTTTTTGTGTCAATACGTCCCAGTAACCCCTGCACCCCTCCGCAGAACTTTCCCCTCAGGGGCTCACCTTCTTTAGGTGAGTACGGGTGTCACAATCCCGAGGTGCCCTAGTGATCTTTTCCCACGGGGTTTACTGTCTTTGGTAAACACGGGCTTCACGAACCCGGGGGTACCCTAGTGATCCTTCTCTATTTTCGACCCTCTTTCTTGTCATTCAATTCATTCTTTCTTTCTCTCTTCCCGTCTAGACCACAGATATTAAAACAAATGTTTAGCGCAGTATAGCCGAAATCGGCTCTAGCGCCAATAAACCCCAAAATCACTCACTCACTCCGCAGAACTTTATTTACTTAAAATACATTCTTAGTGCTTCCCTATTCAACAAAAGAAACATGCTTAAAAAATTTCAAGTATATCGGTCTAACAATTAAAAACAGGAATATTTTTCTGTATCTCCTCTTGACCCCTCGCAACCATCCTTAGGGGTCAATTTTCGTTTTACTCTTTGTTAGAGGAATTATATTCCATGAAAGGAACATGCTTACCAATTTTCAAGCAGGATGATCAAATAGTTTAAAAATGAAAATATTTATCGATTACACTTCTTAATCTCCCAAAATTAAACTTGGTAGTTGATATTCGCAAAACCCATTTTGTAGCGGTTCTCTACGAAAGGAATCTGCTTATCAAACTTCAAGACTGTACGTCTAATAGTTTAAAAATGGGGATAATTATCTATAACGCCACTTGAGCCCCCGCAACGCCACTTCGGTGTCTGTTTTCACAAAACCCATTTTGTAGGGGAATTGCACTCTATGAAAGGAATCTGCTTAGCAAAATTTGTGCGCCCAATAAATTAAAAATGCAAAAAAAATTATCAATAACGCCCCTTGAACCCCCGCAACGCCACCTAGGGGTCTATTTTCACAAAACACATTTTCTAGTGTATCTCTATCCTATGAGAGAAATCTGCTCACCAAATTTCGAGACTCTGCGTCTAATAGTTTAAAAATAGAAATAATTACTTCTATCTGCCCTTAACCCTCCGCAACACCCCATTGGGGTCAATTTCCCCCAAACCCGTTTTGTAACGGATATGTACTCCATGAAAGAAACATTTCTACCAATTTTCAAACAGGTAGGTCAATTAGTTTAAAAACGAAAAAATTTATCTATTACGCCACTTAATCCCCTGCAATGCCACTTAGATGTCTGTTTTCCCAAAACCTTCTTATATCTGATCTCTACTCTATGAAAGAAATCTTTTTTTCAAATATAAAGACTGTGCGTCTAATAGTTTAAAAATGGAAATAATTGTCTATAACGCCCCTTAAGTCCCGGAACGCCACTTGGGGGCAATTTTCACGAAACGCATCTTGTAGCGTATCTCTACCCTATGAGAGGAATCTGCTTACTAAGTTTCAAGACTGTACCTCTAATAGTTAAAAAATCGGAATTTTTTTTTATAACGCCTTTTAAAACTCCCACCCCCGCAACACCCCTTGGGGGTCAATTTTTTAAAAACCCATTTTGTAGCGGATATTTACTCCATGAAAGAAACTTACCTACCAATTTTCAAGCAGGTAGGTGAACTAGTTTAAAAACGGATATATTTATCTATTACGCCCCTTAATCCCCCGCAACGCCGCTTAGAAGTCTGTTTTCACAAAACCCGTTTTGTAACTGATCATTATTCTACGAAAGGAATCTATTTATCAAATTTAAAGACAGTGCGTCAAATAGTTTTAAAATGAAAATAATTATCTATAACGCCCCCTAAGCCCCTACAACGCCACTTGGGGGACGATTTTCACCAAACTCATTTTGTAGCGGATCTCTACTGTATGAAAGGAATCTGCTAACCCAATTTCAAAACTGTACATTGAGTAGTTTAAACATGGAAACAATTATTTATAACGCCCCTTAACCCCCGTAACGCCCCTTGCGTTTCGTATTTCGGAAAATCCGTTCTTAGCTGATGTCTACTCTATGAAAGGAACATGTCTACCAAATTTCAAGTATGTAGGTTGAATAGTTCCAGAGATATCGTGATTAGTCAGTCAGTCAGTCAGTCAGTCAGTCAGTCAATCAGTCAGTCAGTCAGTGAGTGAGTCGCTTTTCTCCTTTATATATATAGATACTAGTTGAAATAACATTTCCTCTCTACTTAACCTTTTAGTCCTACTCTTTCTAGTTTTTCTTTTATTAGTCTTTTTGATTTAATTATTGTAAAAATAATCTTGAGAATTTTGTTTAATAGCATTGAGAATATTTTTTCCTTGATATAATACATTTAGTCCATAAGGATAAACTGTATTATAATACTTAAAGTCTGGAAATTTTCCCACCATAGTCTTTCTTTAACGTTAGGAACTACTTTAACAATATTAAGTACAACATTTTCAAAACCATGTGTATGGAAGTGTCTTATTTCTATTTTATTTGAATTTTTTATACTATTAATGTTTTTAGTATCTGACCTATGTTGATTATATAATACTAATATTAATTTTATTACATGTCTGTCCAATATATTTAAATTGGCATTGTTTACTTGTTATACAGTTAAATGTTTTACAGAAGTTAAATTTAGATTCATCTTTGAGTTGATCATTATTTATCAATTTACAAGTTTTACATCTATTGTCCCCACATCTTTTGTAAAAGTGAATTTTTTTATTGAAAAATTATATACATATACATATATATATATATATATATATGGAAGAAATTTATATAAAATATAGAACATAACAGGAAATAAAAAAAAATAAAAAAATAAAAAATATATATATAAGATCAAATCTAATGAAATACAAATAAGAACCTAGCGAGTCAAAATGCAATTTCGGACTTAGGACCGAATAAGTGGGGTTAAACTAGTTTGAAGGCGCCAACCTTCCCCCTTTGCAACTCGGTAGGAAAGACCAAAATAAAATAAATAGAAATTTAAAGTATAAAAATTCTAAGTATAAAAAATTCAAAGTATAAAAAAATCTCATAGAAATATGAAAGAACAACCTACTACTACTAAGCAAAAAATTCTCCGAAAATGTTTAAGCAGAAAAATATCAAAAGAATTACCCAGTAAAAGGATTCTTCCAAAAAGATTTTAAAACTTCTGCTCACAGAGCTTATTCCAGGAGATCCAACACTCTTGAAACCGATGGAAAGCTTTTATATGTTGTGATAAAAATCTAAATTGCACTTAAACGCATCCTTTATACCAGCTTGTAAGGAAGACGCCAAGAAAGATTACATTCAAATTTGGTAGACTATAACTTGGTTGGTTGTCACAAATGTAGAAAATTGGTTGGTTGTCAAAATGTAGAAATTTGGTTTGGTTGCCAAAAATGTAGAAATTTTTCATTTTATAAGATTTTTAAGAAGGGTGTGGAAAAAATAAACTGTGTGAAGAGTGTTAAAACAAAATCTTTACAGCAAAACCACTAAAATGTTGACTTTGAAATCCTATTGTTGTATGGTGGTTTTGAAATCAGAAATAGCAAGACGATTAATGTATTTCTGATGAATATATGTTCTTAAGAAGTTAAAAGGATAGTCATGATCTAAGCAGCGTTGGAAGAATTTCTTGATATTATTAAATTTATCTATTTTGTTGGTAGTTAAGTTATCATTCCTAAGTAAAAAATTCAAAACAATATTTCTGTAAATTGATATATGCAAATTGCTGTTCCATACAGGAATTTTAATTACATGGAAACTAAAAGAATCTCTTTTGTCATAAATGTTACAGACTACTCTATTGTCAATAAGATGCAAGTTTAAATCTAGGAATTCAACCATATTAGAGTCTAAATTAGTTTTTAAGAAGGTTGAGATTGTCAGGGTAGAACATAATATTTCATTTGAATTCACTATTTTTACCAAAAATTATTATATCATCTATATAACGGTAAAGTAAGAAAGATTCATCAAAAAATAGGATCAATTTCAAAAAAAATGTAAATATAGGTTAGCTAAACTATTACTGGCAGGACCACCCTGAGGTAATCCTCTGATCTGTTTAAAAAGATTTTGATCAAATGCTATGAAATTTTCTTGTAAAACAAAATTAACCAGGATATTAAATTTTTCTTTTTTCATTGAATTATGCAATTCATATTTATCATAAATTAAATGTAGAACTCTAATCATATCATCTATATCAATAGAATTAAAAAGGTCCTCGAAGTCAAAGCCGTGCATGGAAAAAACTGTCATATCCTTCGTGACTATAACAATCTCTAAGCTATTTTTAATTATTGCTGTGTGTTGAAAGCTATCGATAGTATTTTGAAGAAGGGATTGTAAATTCTTCCCAGACTTCGTTATATATGTATTATACCCATTAGTAATACTACGGAATTTTATTGGATTTTTGTGGAATTTTAGTGTTAAAAAAATTCGTGGGTATTTAATAGTTTTGAGATGGAATATTTAATCTTTTGTTTAAAGCCAAAAGACGATTATCATCTTCTCTATTGCTGTGAATCGACTTTTGAAATGCATTATTCTTTAAATCAACCTAAAAAATGTAAATAAAAAAAAAATTCATGCATATTTAAAGTTTTTTTTTTGAGATCTATTTCTTTTTACCCTATTTGCCTACTATATAATCAAAGACAACCGTACTTAAGAAGTAAACTCCAGTAGGTCTTAGAAGCTGACACACACAGTTTTTTTTTAATATGCAGAAACCAAGATATTTATTAGTTTACAAGAAAAATCTGAAATGTACCGCTAAATCCCCCCCCCCGGATAGCCTTAAAAGTTATTTACTGATAGAATTTACTGACTCTATTTTCTTTGATTTGCAGTTATTTATTATTTTTTATTTCTGCAATATATTCTTTCAACAAACTTATATAAAAAAAGATCTTCCCACACTTCGAGTACTTTTCTCTGATCCATAAATAGAAAACAATCTGGAACAATGGTGGTTATTTTATTTCCTGTTGAAAACAACGTAGATAAGAAAAAAATGAAATATTTGACGTTATTTTTCCCTCTGCACGTATGTCTTAGAGACAAAAATTGCAGTTGAAATTGCCACACAAGAACAATAATATTGTCAATTACAATTGTGATCAACAAGAAGAAAACGTCATTTCCTACGAAAACGGTCACTAGAGCAGTTCGTCAATATTTCGTAATAATATTTTTTTTTAACCTTAATCCATTCCTTACTTTGAAAATCATTGTTATTATTTCCATCATTTATGAAAGTGTAAATATCGCTGTCTTCAATTACATTGTTATTTTCAACGAATTAGTTTCCAAAATAGTTATTCTTTTAGTTACAAAACTGCCTTTCTAACATTTCAGTAAATCCAGACACGTTCAACGTTTTCAATATATTTTTATGCACAGGACATGCAATTTTTCCCCTTCTTTTTCTCAGCGATGAATAATGACTTTTTTTTTGCATATTGATGATATAATTGGTTTTGGTAAACATAATAATATTAAACGAAAGTTTTATCTTAATTTTTTTAACCTAATTAAAATTAACAACAATTTATTTTTTAAAATTTATTACTTAAAAATGTCATTGAAAATTATGGAAAAAAAATAACAGAGTATTTTGTAAAAAAACAGATTCTTTTTTAATTTTGATAATCTTAAAGTTCCATATTATATAATTCAAGCATTTCTATTTCTATATATGGAAATCATATTTTCATATAGGTTAGTGAGCAATATATTTGCATTGTGAATCTTAGTAAGTTTATCAGTCATTGAATAGAACTTGACTATCCTATTCATTTTCCTTACAATTACATTTGTAGTGGGTTTAAGTTAAGTGAGAAATTTTAATAATAATTGCATTAGGTTCAATCTCCTTTTCTAATTTTCATCTGTAATGTTGCTTAATAATCTCATTAATTTTAACTATAAAGTTACTGAATTTTCAACTTTTTGTCACAAGATGGTGATGAATTAAACTAAATATATATTTTATTTTATATTAAAATTGCTGTTTATGATTGGGGATCCTCTTTATTGAAATAAATTCCTTGTCAATATTTTAGATTTTTGAGTATGTATATATGGACATGTGGCGGATCTATACGCGACTCATACTAACACCTTGGGGATTCTTTTAGAGAAATATTTTTCTAAACCAACTTTCACCGAAGGTAAGAAAACGTGATAATGCTAATTAAGTTTATTATATAAATTCTGTATTCATGAGTTTTGAGAGTTAGTGAGTGGAGGATCGTGAGTTATTGCAGTGCGGATTTTAGTTTATATAAGTGTGTTTTGGAAGAATTCCCAGTAAGGATCAATCGGATCGGATTTGGTCCCGTCAAGTATCTGTGTTTCAGGGGTCAACAGTAATATAGACTTCACAAGAGTACAGGTACTGTGAGCATTATTTAAATAGAAGTTTGAGGATAACCTGTAGTGCGCGGCGGAGTTGAAATTGAGCTTCAATAAGTTATCGTAGAAATTAGTTGAGGGTCTGCAACTATTATCCCCGGGCTAATTGGTCTCATCTCCGCGCTCTTAGTATTGATCAACAATCTTATTTGGATTATTATTATGCTTGCTTGATATTTTGTGACAGTAAAATAATTTGAGTGAATCATGTCGACTGATCATTCAGTTCTCACCGCATATCTAGGCTGGTCCGAGAGAAGACAAGGGGTATTCTAGGGAAGTAGGAATATATATACATTACAGACTTACTTATATTTGACCTTATTATTACTGACTTTTATTTCAATGTGGGACTACCCTTAGTCCAGTGCCAATTTAAGCCCATTTTGGGCCTGGGATTTGAAAATCTACATGCCCCCTTAGCAATGGTGGATCACTATTTATAACCAGAAAATCTGGTTAAAGTCCAACTTGTCCGAGCAACTGGGTGCCAATCCCAAGCACCCAGTGGATAAACTGACACTGTCTTAGTTTATTTTGTATAGGCGAGAAATATTAACTTGATGTTGTGTAGAGATGGTAGTTCATTTATCTTAACTGTATTTCATTCAAATATTTTTATCTCTCAATGTTCGTAAGTAATTTTTAAAAAAATTTCCGGTTATAGTTTATTTAATAAAAGCAATAGCGTATTTTATTTTAAAATAATTTTATACTTATGCATTATCTCCTTTCCGAATAGATTAGAAGTACAGTCAAATTACAGATGAAGGTTTATTGGCCAAAAACATTGTCTAAACATGCATTCTTTGTTTCTAAATCCAAGAGTTTGCTATTGTTCTATTGTGGATAATACCGGTTGATTCAAAATTAGTGTGACCAATTTTAAAAGCATATAACTATGAATGGTAAATTTTTATCGCATTTCTGCCAGTTATATTTTAAAATTGAAACATTTAAATTACCATTCTAACTATAAGTGGAAGCAAATTATGTCTAAGATATTAGATTCTCAAACACCAAAATGAAATTTTAAGGCTCTTGAAGGATGTTTGCTCAACTTCTGTTATAAATAAAGACATTAAAATCAGAAAAGGCATTTTGCTAATGAATTACTAACTAAACTTCGAAAAGAAATCAAATTTAACCAGCAATAAAAAACTCCTGGAAAAAAATGTGGACAAAAGGAAATCCGCGGGGGAAAAAAAAGAGGCTGAAAAGACAAATTGCTGTAGAAAATTCTTTGCTTCCAAGAACTTTAGCAAAGAAACTACAGGTTCCGTAATCAATAATTTGTCGTCAGATAAAGAAAATTGAATATAAAAAAGTGAATAAATCAGCCTGTTTTCAAATGTCTGTTAAGACCATAGAAAATGAAGTAAACGTTCTTGTGGCCTCTGTATTTAATGTTATGTAAAGGTAGATACAAATCATGTATAACTTCAGATGAAGCACTGTTTCAACTGTCATTCACAACTGGCAAAACGAATATTCAATATACATCATGCAAAAAGTGCAGCTGTTTTGCAAAAGGCAGGTTGGACGTTAGGGGCTATGGTATGGATGGAAATGTCTTCTCAAGGCTTAACAAAACTATTTTTTTGTGGATCCAAAGGCTAAAATAGATGCTAAATACTACCAGAATCATTCTTTGAAATACGTGAACAAAAACAGTAAACGTCTTTACCCTCAAGAAAACTGTTTTTCACAAAGATTCTGCTCCACGTCATACTCCAAAATCAACTATAAAATGGCTGAAAGCTTAAAAAATAAATTTTCTGCCTCCTGAGAAATCGCTACCACTTTTCCCTGACAGTGTTCCTTGTGATTGTTTTTGAGGAGGATACTTAAAAAAACCGATTAAACAGATGCAAAGTAAGAATACTTCAAAGGCTTCAAAAAGCCATCGAAGAACAAGTTAGAAAAATACCTCTAAAAATTATCACAAAGCTCCATTGGCTTGGCCGAAATGCTAAAGGAAACCACGTTGAACATTTCTCTCTCTCTCATGTAAGTACCTTAATTCGATAAAAATTTATGATGCTATGAAGCTGGTCACATTATTTTTGGATCATCCGTAGTATTTCTTAATGTTATTTCTAGTTACACTTAGGATTATGAACATTTTGGCATATATGCATATTATAACTTTCTTGTGGATTATTTACATTTCTACCTTTTCTATTTCATGTAAGAAATTTATAGTTTTTAATCGTCCTGACCCTTTAGTACTCGTATATAAATAATTAATACCTAGTTTGCCCACCACCTTATAATTTGGTTGCAAAGAAAAAACGTAAGGGTATATACAACGATAAATAACTATAGATGTTTGAAATATATATATATATATACTGGTGTCCAAAAGTGAAGCATAATTGATAATTATGTGAATAGAGAAGGAACTGTACATCAGTATGGCGGGAAACATGATATACGAGTGTAAAATGGTTATAAAATAAGGAAGCAAATCAAAAGAATGATAATAATTAATTTTATTATCCAAAGTAGTAGTTTGAAAGAAAACTGAGCATAGCAAGGATTCACACTTTAAAGAAAAAAGAAAGAAAACATTAAATAAAATACTGATGCTGCAGTTTAATAAGGCGTGTGGTCACCTCTGACAGCTAGGCACACTGCACAGCGATTTACCATACTTGCTAAGAGATGATGAATGAGTTGAGACTCAAACGGTTCCAAGCTTATTGGAGAGCTCTCTTCAGTTCTGTAACGGAACTTGGTGGGTGCGAAAGGGCTGCAATTTGTCTCTCGAGCATATCCCATACATGCTCAATAGGATTTTAATCAGGTGAGTTCGCAGGCCACTACATGCGCTGGATGTTTTCCGTTTCAAGGAAGTCATCAATCAGCACCGTTCGGTGACACGACGCATTATTATCCATGAATATGAAGTCAAGACCGACAGCACCTCGAAACAAGCGAACATAAGGCTCAAGAACTTCGTCTCTGTATCTTTGAGCAGTCACAGACCCCGTGTCAAAGAAATGGAGGTCTGTGCGGCCGTCCATCATGATGCCTGCCCATACCATTACTCGCCTTGATGGAAAATGATGTCTTTCCGTTATGTTTCTTGGTTCAAAACGTGTTCCACGTTCTCTCCATATCGTTACTCGTCCCGAATCACTACTCAGGCTAAACCGGGACTCGTCACTGAACATCACATTGGCCCACTCTCCCATACTCCAATGTTGATGTTCTAAACCCCAGTTCAAAGAGCGCGTTTATGCGCAGATGTGAGGGGAATGCAAACTGCTGGTTCATCTGGCATACAGGCCAGCATGATTGAGTTTTTTGTAAACAGTTTGTCTTGAAATTCGTATTCCTGTGGCGACTGTGAGCGCAGAACCCAGTGCTTTAACAGTACTTTCTCTCTGACGTCACGCACTTATTACCACCTATCGGTCTTGGAGAGGAGTTGTGACTCTTGGTCGATCTGATACTGGTTGTCGGGTAACATCTCCCGTTCTTTGAAACCTCTGCCACAGTCTTGAGATCACAGACTGGTCCACATTCAGAATTCGAGGCACTTCGGTTTGTGATCGTGAGGATTCCAGCATTCCAACGATTCTTCCTTTCGTAAATATGTCCAATTGGCGTCTTTGTGCCATCATTCACCTTGTTTGATGGTTAACAACGTTCCTTCGCACAGAAGTTGCACGAAGCTTGTCTGAACTACCTATGCTGCGTGAATCAGTTTCTCCGCATTCCGACATGCGCCGGTGTTTCGCGCAGGACGCAGTCGACTGAAAAGCTTTGCATGAACACAATGTTTCTTCTTCACCCAATTAATATCAGCAAGAAATTTGGAATAATTTTACGAATATTTACTCCATGTTTTTCGCATTTTACGATTTATGCTTAACTTTTGGACACCACAGTGTATATATATATATATATATATATATATATATATATATATATATGTCAGGTTTGAAAAGATTAGCTTTAAAATTAAGGTAGTAAGAAATAAAAATAGAGCGAATTCTTTATCATCGCGTAAGGATTTGTGGGTAAGTAAGCCTATTAAAAGGTGGAGCGTGTCGCGGATTGCTTCGGATAGATCGAGTTCTGTTACTTGATCAGACGCTGAATTCTTCTTTTTTCGCTTTTTCGCTTTTTTTAACTGATTATTACGGATAACGACATGGCTACGACTCAGGACCAGGCTCAGGACATGGAATGTTCAAGAATTTCTCTCCCACCCTCAAGACCCACTACACCTGATATTTCGACTCCCTGCGAGAGGCTCATAAAGGTGCAACACGAAATCAAAAAATTTGCAGTGCTGGCCCAACTAGCTCAACAGTCCCTACAAGCACTTTCGGCATTTACAAACGGAGAGGACCCGGAGGTTGCTGAAACCTTCACACGGCTTCTCTACTACCAGGAGCAAGGAAAACATGCTGAATGTGAGTATGGTACTCTTTCTCCTTGTGATACCGTTGGTTGTACGAATCATGGAACTCCCCCTCTCACCCCTACCGAACAGAAAAAAAATATTGACTTTCCGGAATTACCTAAAACTTTACCCACTAAAAGGAAAGAAAACGATGATGGCTTTATCTCCCCACCAAATAGGAAACTCAACAAGAAGCAATCTATAATCTTAAGCAGTAACTTTAACCTAGAGACAGAAAATAAATTTAAAAACTTATCAATTCAGGAAGTAGCAGCATCAAACAGCACTATACCCAACTCTCAACCTGACTGCAACACTGCGCCCACCACTATTATCTCTAATTCCTCTCTCCCCCACCAGTTATGTTAAAAGGCACCCCTAATCTGCGCACACACATTAAACTAATTAACCAAGCCTTCCCTAGCCTTAGAAATAAACTCGCAGGAGAATATGTTAAACTCTACACTGATAATATGGACATTCATGCTAATCTAATTAATTTCCTTGAACAAAAACTAATCCCATTTTACGTAATAACCCCCAAAGAAAAGAGACCCATTAAAGTTGTCATTAAAGGTATCCCCAGAGAATCAAAGGTTGAAGACGTAAATGCAGATCTCTCTGAACTCGGCTTCCCCGACGCTAAAGTCTCACAACTCATAGGACGGATAACGAAACAAAAACTGCCAGTCTTCATGGTTACACTCCCTAGGAATATTAATAACGCTAAAATTTTCGACATTAAGACAGTAGGCTACCTGTCAGTCAGAGTTGAGGGTTACGATGCTAAGGGAGTAACACAATGTTACTCCTGCAATAACTTCAATCACACGGCAGAAAACTGCCACCTCACCCCCCGTTGCTTAAAATGCGGACAACCGCACCAAACTAAAACTTGCTCGATACAAAGAGTTGAAAATACTTTTTGTATCAACTGCCAGGCCTATGGTCACATGGCCAACTATGCTAAATGCCCCAAATTCCCCAAGCCCCGCCAAGGAAAAAATATTAAAAACAATTACACAACTGTAATAGATAGCCTAGTCCGCCCCAATATCTCCTACTCACAAGCTCTTACCCCAATTAACTCAAACAAGATTAACTCCAAAACCCCCAACAGATGGCGACACAACAAGCTAGTGCTAGTGCTCCTGCTACTTCCAGCATACCTCAAGCCAATCGAAGCGTTAAAGCTCAACCTACAATAAACTTAAACTCAAATCTACTAGAAAACTCCCCGCAATTCGCAATCGTTCAAACCCTCCAACAAACAATGCAATCCCTAGCTATTCTCACGCAGCAAATCGCTGCTATGAACTTTAATGTCCCCCACCTCAACCTAAAAAAAACATTAATAAAAAGGAGCTCTACGCCCTAATTGAGGCAATCCTAAATAACAATGAAAATGAATAGTCGCAATATGATTGGCTTGAACATCTGCTCTTGGAACGCGAACGGCATTCTCAATAAAATATCAGAATTTAAAATTTTCGTAGAGAAGTACTCCCCAGATATAATTCTTATGCAAGAGACACATCTGAGACCAACACACAATATTAATGTACCTAATTACGCCTGCTATCGAAATGATTTCATTGACGAGGGGCGCACAAGAGGTGGCACTTTAATACTAATTAAGAAAAATATCTCTCATTACAATGTACCAACACCCACACTCCACCACATCGAGGCAACAGTCGTAATTATCACCCCACATAACTTAAATCCTATTCTATTATTTCAGTCTACATTCCACCAGGTTCAGATGAAAGGCTCTTCACCCTGGACTTGGAACAATTACTTCAGACCAACAGTAATAGTGTGATCTTTGGCGATTTCAACGCCACACACAATATGTGGAACTGCTCAAATAATTCCATTCGAGGTTGTCAACTTAAGACCTTTACTGAGCTCCTCGATCTTACCATTGCATACCCAAATGAGCCCACTAGATTCGGGTCCAACTCTGCTAATACAATAGATTTCGCTTTAATTAATAATTTTCATTTCCCCTTCACCATTTTTTCGTTACCAGAACTCTCCTCAGATCATAACCCGGTTTTCTTAAATTTCTCTCTAGCAACACCTATTCACAACGATAACTCTAGGGCAGTTACCACCTGTTGGTCTAAATTTAAAATCAATCTCATTAATCTCATTAATATTCAAGATTATACTGGTATTATAAACCCTAATATACTTGAAAACAAAATAGAACTCCTGACCACCTCTGTACGCTCCGCCTACCAACACGCCTCTCAACCAATCAGATCCTCCAATCATACCTACACCCCAAGTCACATCAGAGATCTCATCACTAACAAAAATAGAGCCAAAAAACTTTTTAATAACACTCTAAATCCAGCACACAAAACTACTTATAACAGACTACAGGCTCAAGTCAAGAGAGAGCTCAAAAAGCATACACAACAATCCTGGAAAAATAAATTAGAATCACTTAACACCCGCGATAATAGTATCTGGCAGTGTCAAAAATTTTTCAAGAATAAACGCTCTAATATCCCATCTCTCTCAAGCCCTTCTGGAGTTGCGAATAGCGACGATCAGAAGGCAAACTTTCTAGCTATAACATTTAAAGATAATTTTACAGAAAATATTAGACCTGGTAACCATAGCCATCCAATAGATTCAGAAATAAACAGTACGTTAGAAAATTTTTTCTCTCACCCCCCTCCCATCCCTATCACACCTACCAACCCAGATGAAATCCTAGAGTACGTTAAGAAATTACCCAATAATAAAGCACCAGGCAAAGATAATATCAGTAATAAAATGTTCAAAAATTTCCCCACTAAAGCTATGATAATTCTAACATACTTAATAAATAAAATTCTCACCCTTAGGCATTTTCCAAATAACTGGAAAACTGCAGTTGTCTTCCCCATTAAAAAACCTAATAAAAATTCCCACAGTCCCGATAGTTATCGTCCAATCTCCCTTTTAAGTATTATAAGTAAAGCCTCAGAATTTGTAATTTTAAATAGACTCAAAATTTTCACTAACGAAACTAACTTCATTAATCCAAATCAATATGGCTTCACCAGGAACCTCTCTACCTACCATCCACTGCTCGGACTTACTGAAAAAATCACTGCTGGATTCCAGAGGGGCAGATCCACTGGAGCTGTCTTCCTGGATATCCAAAAGGCTTTCGACAGGGTCTGGGTCAGTGGACTCATTTTCAAGCTCATTAAGAATAATTTCCCTCCGGCTCTCATTCACTTAATAAATTCCTATCTTGTTAACAGATCTTTCCAAGTTCGTGTAAATGACACTCTTTCTAGCACTTTTAAAATTAACCTTGGGGTCCCTCAAGGGTCCCTTTTGGTCCCCTTCTTTTTAACATTTATATTAATGACATACCTGCTCACCCTCAAACCAGTACTAATATTTACGCAGATGACACTGCCATCCTAGCCACATACAAAAACCACGATACTATTACACTGGCACTTAACAAGCACCTATATCTACTCGAAAACTTTTTTAATACATGGAAAATTAAAATTAATGTCGACAAAACCGTAGCAATATTCTTCACCAGGAGAAAAACCACATCTACACCACCTACATTTTATTCCACACAACTCCATTGGTCTCAGAGCACTAAATACCTCGGACTCATTCTTGATAATAAACTCACATGGAGACAACACATCATACACTCGCGAGACAAATTCCGGAACGCTCTTAGAGCACTTTACCCCTTAATTGGCCGGAATTCTGAAATGCAACTCTATAATAAGATACTTCTCTACACTGCCGTTCTTCGTCCCATCTTAACTTATGCCGTCCTGTGTGGGGATATGCACCCAATTCTACCATTAAAATTCTTGAAGGCTCTCAAAATTCTCTCATTCGAAACATCACTAAAGTAACCCGTTATACAAGAAACAGAGATATCTACAAAGCAATAGAAATTTTACCTTTTAAAAGTTACATTCAGAAATTAGCCAAAAAGTTTTTTGACAACCTTCCCAATATTAATAATGTAAATACCCAAAATCTCAATAACTACTACCCAGAGCCTAACATTAAAAGACCCAGGAGAATTCTCCTGGACTCTTATAATCCTCCATAACAATCAGCCTAGTCACTCACCTGTGGTGAGTGACCATAGCTAAATTTTTTCTTTTTAACTTCTTATTTCAATAGTTTATTTTTCATGCATTCCTCACACAGGCTATCTTTTCTAGACCCCACCCACTTTTCTAGTTCCAATTTTTCACTGCAACCAATAGAGTACCAGCTCACAGAGACTTTTCAAAATCAAATTCAGAGGCATAACCACTCCCACTACTACAACCAACCAATCAGGGAACTATATCCAACCAAGGTCCCAAAACGACAGGCCACAATCAACCTTTTAGATATGGGATGGAGGAACGCTTCGCGTTCCGTTTCCCAGCGACGATCAGCGACGGATTGCTTCTCAGTATTCCGACCCCGAAATCGGTGGGTGTGCCTACCCACAAAATAGTAGTTTTTCATTTATATTTAAGTGTTGTGTGTGTCGTCATAATAAATATTTAAAACGAAAATTATGGACTGATAATTGAAAACCTGAATACGCAACCTAATTCACAACACTATTTTTGGTGACCCCCGGACGCGATAAAGTGCTGAATTTTTTGAATTTTCATAAAAAACTGGACTGTTTTTTGGAATTGATTGAACAATCCTTGTTCCTGGATACAATTTTTGGATGAATTACTACTCGTAGTGGGAAGCTGAGATTCGAGGTAGGCACATTTTTCTTTATTCAAATTTATTGATTTATTGAATTGTTTATATTTGAAAATGGATCTTGAAAGGCTAAAAGAGAAACGGAAATTTTTAAGGATTTCCGTTTACAAAACATTTAACGAAAATAGAAACTACTTTAGGAAAGGAAATTTCTATCGAATATAATAAAGAGGCAAAACTTGATGAGCTTCTGAGCTTAAAGTCTCAGCTCACAGAAAAGCTGAATGAATTAATTAAAGCTGATGAGCATATACAATTACAAATTAAAATAAGTGAAATGGCAGCTGACATATCATCGTGCGAAGAATATAAAGATAGGGGTATTGATTTAAAAACGAAATTGAATAGACAAATAGATATAATATCTGATAGACAGGAAATTAGGACAAGCGGTCCAAGTACAATTAATAGGGATAATATTATTTCATTTAGAAACGAAACTAAGACTGTTAAATTACCTAAGCTAAACATACACACCTTTCAAGGTGACTGTAGTAAATTTCTAGACTTTTGGAATTCCTTTGAAGTTGCGATTCATAACAATGATTCGTTAACTAAAGTTGAAAAGTTTACATATCTAAAAACATATCTTGAGGGAATTGCTTTAAATGCAGTTTCGGGATTTTCGCTTACAGATCAAAATTATGATGCATCGATAAAACTATTAAAAGAAAGGTTTGGTCGAACAGATATAATTATTTCATCGCATATGCATAAACTTTTATTAATTGATCCAGTTAAATCATGTTTCAATGTAACAGGTTTAAGAAAAATGTATGATTCAATAGAAACACAAATTATAGATCATTACAATCGTTGGGTGTATCCTCTACAGGTACATATAGTAATATTGTATCCCGTAATTTTACAAAAGTTGCCCGAAGAATTAAATTTAAATTATAATCGGCAACGTAAATTAGACGAATTATTTGATATTAATCGTTTAGTAGAATTCTTAAGAAAGGAAGTCGAATGTAGAGAAGCTTCGTTAATATTAGCTAACCCTAAAAGTTATAATACAAGAGAATATTCGTTTTAAAAACAACACGGGTAAAGGATATCAGTATACATCTAACTATTCGAATACAAAAAAATAATGATTTTGCTAGTATTAAATGTAGTACTGCCGCTTTGGCCACACATGTAGATTCGTATCAACATAATCATGAATCCAATCGGAAATTCGTTCCACGGCGAAACTTCTATACTTCTTCCTCTGATAGATTTGTAAATAATCAAAATTGTATATTCTGCCCTCAAAATCATATGAGTCATGATTGTTCGCTTAGTACTTCTGAAAAGAAAAAATCATTAATGGCAAAAGGGAAATGTTTCATATGTTTTCAGAATCATATAAGAAAGTTTTGCAATAATAATTATCAAAAATGTAAAATTTGTGGTTCCTTTTCGCATAACTCTTTGATTTGCGAAAGTGAATTGAGGGAAAAGGTTGGGTTTTTTCTGGACTAGACCCTCAGATAGGTCAGTCACCCTCAGGAGAAAGGGGAGATTCTAGGGGTGAGGCAACGACATCTCTTGTTTCTCTCTCTGCTAAGGAAAAGAAAATAAACAATGCAGGCGGGTCGGTTCTGTTACAAACATTTTCAGCTTTAGTTACCGCAAAACCGAAAGGGAATGTTCAGTTGCGCTGCATGTTGGATGGAGGCGCAAATAAATCTTTTATATTGAGAGAAGTTGTTGAATTATTAGATTTAAAGGTTGTTGATAAGGAAGATTTGGTTATTCACACTTTCGGAAGTGAAACCGCCGAAAAGCGTATTTATGATATAGTTGAAATAACGTTGCAAAATTTACAAACTAATAAAAAATATTAAAATACAAGCGGTTGTAATTGATTCGATCACTTCAGCTAGAATTCAGATTCCATCGAAGTTTATAAGAAATATCGCGTTGGAAAGGGAATTGAGTTAGCAGATAAGAGTACCTCTGAGAGGATTCATGTTTTGATTGGTTCGGATTACATTTCAGAAATCTTAGTGAAAGGAACATTAGAATTAGCAAAAGATTAATTGCAGTTGATAGTATTTTTTGGATATTTAATACAGGAAAGGAAGGGTGAAGTTAATTGTAAAGATATTTCTGCTAATCATTTAATCGTAGAGAATGAAGAGTTAGGCTTTGATAGAGTAAGGAAGTTGTGGTCATTAGAAGCAATTGGGATAAATCCGGATGATGAAGTGCCTTTGTCAGATAAAAAAACTTTTGAAATCGTTCGAACAAAATACGGTGTATGCAAACAAAGATATGAAACTCGATTGTTATGGAAGGAAGATAGTAGGGAATTAAAAAGTAATTATGAATAGCAAAACGTCGTTTATTCGGTTTAAGTAAAACCTTTGAGAAAAATGAGGAATTATATTTAAAATACGATGAAATCATAAAGGAACACTTAAGGATGGTATTATAGAACGAGTAAACATGAATTTAGACCAAAATATCAACACAGGGTATTTTCTTCCACATCACGCTATAGTGCGCGAACAAAAGGATAGTACTAAGGTTAGGATAGTTTTTCGATGCCTCATCAAAAGGTAAGGGCGCGTTATCATTAAACGATTGTTTAGAGAGCGGACCAAATTTAAATCCCGATTTACTTAAAATCCTTTTATGGTTCAGATTACACAAAGTTGCATTTTGTGCAGATATTCAGCGTGCTTTTTTAGAAATAGGAATCGTCGAAGAAGATAGGCAATTTTTAAAATTTTTATGGATAAGGAAAGGGGGGGCCTAATCTCGATCTCAGCTCTCCTAATGTAGAAACTTTTCGCTACACGAGAGTGACTTTTGGTGTCAAGTGCAGCCCATTCTTACTGGCCGCAGCCATAAGACTGCACGTGGAAAAATATGTAAATAAGTACAAAAGAGCGTGTGAAATGCTCAACGAACTGTATGTTGACGATCTGATAAACAGTACTTCTGATACAACGAAGCCTACAGTTGAGTGAAGATATGATTC
>BMAO01025716.1:0-16541 GCA_019973975.1 Trichonephila clavata
AGACATTAAAATATAAATCATTTTCATCTGAAGATAATTCTCGTAGTAATAGTCAGTAAAAGACAGTCGGCATATCCACCAATCTTATCAATATATCGATGTATAATTACTAACTACTAATCTTGCATTAGACTTTAAGTGGTAGTCTGTGATACAGGAATGATATGGTGTCTTAATTATATTAATCGTTGAAAATTCTGATTCACACAGGTAGGTAAAGCCAAAGAACGATGCTAAATGAAATGCAACTTTTTAAATAAATAGTTTACTTTACTCCGTTCATTAGATTCCAAAAGTTATTCTTAGGTTTTCAACTACGTGCTTTAAAATTATATCATTATGCAGGAGAGAAACTTCGTTTTCCTCAAGAGATAAAGAAAATATATAATGTATGTTTTTAGTTATTTCTTCCACATCAGCGTTGCTAAAGGGATAATACATGAGTGTAATACAATTGGTTCCAGTCTATTAAATTCTTGAAAACGTTTCTCAAATTTTGAGTGAGCTTTTATTATTTCATCAGAATGTTTGTAAGTTCGATTCATTAAGAGGACTAGTTATATGAATAACAAAAGCTAAATCCATCAACCAAAGCTCATCACTAAGTTCACCGCACGTTTTATCTTTTGGTTCCAAAAACTGTTTGCCTTCTTCTAGTGGGTCCCCGAATCTTTGAAAAAATATATTCCGACTTAACCAATGAACATCTACATCATACAACAATTTCTCGTAAGCAGATTCGTCTTCCTCTAGTTAGGCCCGAAACATTTTCCACTGAAGACTTCTTCCTTGAATTAAGTTTACAATTTTTATGCAGGTAACATAACGTATATTTAGAATTTTTAAACATTAGGCTTGTTGGTGAATAATGCAAAGATAAGAAAATAAATGCGGTAAGTCATTGTCTCTCGTGCACATATCCAAAAATCCATTGACTGTGCTATTCATTGATGGGGTTGCCATCGAAACAGTTTGATAACTTGGAATTTTTTTTCCTCTATGTATCCCGTAGTAAACCTCTTCACCTTGTTCTTTCTTCCTTACAGGTAACATTGTCACTATTTTTTTTATACAAGTATCCTTAAGAAACCCGTATAAAAATTCAAAGTTGAGAAATAGCAACCAGTCTGTTAATTCGTTAAACTGCAAGGAAAGACAGATGCAATTAGTAATATCTTTGGACAACTGATTAACCAGAACAGAATTCTTCATTTCTATACGGTATGTGGCAGTTTCTACGTGAAAGTTGTGCGTCTTCAATTGCAGAAATAATTTCATTTCTGCTCTGGACAGAATCAAATAACGAATCGATGGCTTCCAGAAACGCTTTTTTTTATCACTTTACATAAACGAAAAGTTTGTTATGTTTTTCTAACACGTAACTCACACGAAAAGATTAAACAGTTGCAACCATAGATATAGTATTGGGTCTAATAAAGAATGGTTGTTGATCCATTAAATGTGATTAAGATTCTTTTAATTTTAGCTTACATAATTTGCTTTTTAAAAGGGAAAATCTGTATCAAAACTTCCATTACTTTTGAAATGCCTTTCAACGTTTCCTTCACTTTGGAAGTTCACACTTGCGTGACATATATAGCAGACACATTTTGCATTGATCATTGTAAAGATAAACTGTTCTTTTCTCATTCTGTTATAAAACTGCATGTTTTTCTTTTCTTAACACTTCTTTTGACATTATACGCCTGTTTTAAAATATGACAAAGTACTACTTTTACTGTAATAGCACAAGAAACATGAAAATTTGCATGTTGAATGTTTGAATAACTATGAGCGATTGCTATATCGTGGAAGTTTTCAATGCAGCGAACAGCAAATGTACGTGAACCTATGAATTTTTAACAGACGTTTATACTTAACTCGTTCACTCTAGGTTCCCGCGACGTTCCTGGGTGTAACGACAACATAAGAATCCAATCCCGTGGAAGCCCGGAGTTGTGAGGAGATGTTTTAGTAGCCAGCCTCACCATGTTCAGCAGCCAAACTCGTTGGTCAGCGTTTATTTTCCCTTTTAATCGATGTGTGGGGAAAACCTGTTTTTACGGCTGGCATGGCGGAGATCGCTTTTTCCCCTATAGTGGTAGAGAATCTGTTAAGCACCATCGTGCGCTTCCAATAATGGTAAATGTGTAGTTTATATATATACACAAAGTCTCATGAATTATGAAAAGCCATTTCTCCAGTCTTGCTAGCATCAATGCTCCACAAATACATTTATTTTCATATGCGCTTCTTAGGTCTTTGGGAAAGCGGTCACTCCAAAATGTCTCGGTGGTCCATCGGTTGATCTCGATCGACTTAATGCCAACCCGAATGTAAATTAACCAATTGGCTAATTTGTTCAAAATGTTAAGAGCATATTACGATAGTTATTGGTTAATGCTTACTCAAGAAAATATATTTTTAAAAAGTTGTCAAAGTTACCATATTTTAATCTGGAATGTGGATACCAAAAAATTGCCATCAGATTAATGCATCGAAAAAATTTTGATCCAATCTTTCTTGTAGAATTATTTTTTACTCTATGCCTGCATTCTCTACTTAAAATCCAACTGGAAATATTAATTATTCAAGTACACCAAACGGTTATGAAATATTCGATAGATGTATCTCTCTCTCTCTCTCTTTCTCTCTCTCTAATAGATGAGAGCACAAAGAAATCTTGCCTTCGATGAGTTTATGTAACTATTTATGTTTTCCTCCACTTAAATGTTTAGTTTTCCTTTTTGTATATTAAATATTGCCATTCTTCAAAATTAATCTAAACTTAAATATATTTTCTGTCATTTAAATATTTCTACTAACTGGAGAAAAGAATACGTTAATACAATGATAAAATATCAAATCATATATGAAAACAATCTTTAAAACTTTAATTTTTAAAGTATAATCAAACGATTATTTCTTAAAAAATACATTAGGATTTTTAAAGAGTAGATATGAATGCATAAAAAATAATTAAAATATGCTTTAACTATTATTTATATAATTTATTTAAATTATGTTTATTTACATATTGATACAATTAACATCCCTTACAAATTCATTAAATTGAATTTCTAAAATAATCTTTAGTAAAAATTTTACATTTTTTAAATTATCAGACCAAGAAGGGCTAAACACAATGCTTTCGTGAGAACATACATGTTGATGAATAATCATTAGATTTTGTTATTAACATTATAACTTGTTAAGTATTAAACCCTTTAATATACCATTTCTAACCCTACGTATTATGTATGAATAAAGTAACTGCAAAAATCGTAAATAAAAGGATCTTGAATGTTGACATATGAATTGAAACTTATAAAAATGAAAGTCCATATTTTTTCAAAAGAAAAAAAAATGAATGCAATCTCAAAAAAAATCTGCCCCCCCCCACACTTTTTTTTTTCTTGCTTGTTTTAACAAAAAAAAAATATTTTTTTATACAGATAGATTTCCCCCAACTAAGAGTACGAACGTGTATAACTATAAAAATATTTTACAAGTAAAATTTTGGCAAACATACCTTTTTTTTTTTACATTCTTGTATTTAAATTCGGAAATATTTTGCCATGTATTCTATTTTTCCACAGTATCATCAGAACGAGATATGAAATTTTTAGGTGCTAGATGTTGTAAATTTATGAATTTATGTCACTTTGCAATGAAAGAACATAAAAATATACTTCCACTGGTTTTGGTTTTACGTATTCAGATATCTTTCTCTTATAGTTACACAGTTTTCCCTTTCTTTTTCCTCTTTTGGTGTTTTTTTTTTCTTTCTTTCTTTTTTACAAAACAATAAATGTTTATCTCAAAAATACTTCAAAACAAAACAAATTTCTAATTTATCTGAAAGCCTGTTCAAAAAAGTATTTCATTCATAATCAATTCAGCCACGAATACTTTAGTTTCCCTTTTTCTACATGCAAATACATTAAAGGCTTTTCCCCAATGAGTACATGAGTTTTAAAGGAAATATAATATATTTATATTACATACAATATTATCTTTCAGAGATGGCAAAACTGAGACAGAAATTTTAATATATTTTCGATTCTAGCAACAGAATATGCCATCTAAATTATTTCGCTGCACAATTTATATCAGTTTTAACTTTTTTTTGCAGGATGATAGATAGAACCATTCATAATAAATTTATTGAGCAAAAATTGTACTCAAAATGGGCGTGTTGCAAATTGTTTGTTGGCGGCAACTTTTTTCATGACTAATGCATAATAAGAAATGCATCTGTCACAATTAATATAGTGGGTTTGAGCTCGTCATTCACTTGTCTGTTGTAGTTAGAAGAAACCTGAATTTTTTAGAATACTTTGTATAGCTAATTTGAATTTTTTTGCTAATAAAAGCAACAAGGGGTGGGAAAAAAAGATTTGTATTTTGTATTTCTGTTATTCTGTGCATTTTATAATACCAAATAATCTTCCCAAAACTATGTGGCAGAAATTTACAACTTTATGCAGTTGTTTCACTTCTAATGTATGACGAAAATGTTTCTTTTCTGTAAGTTTATGTATGTTATTTTTTAAAGAAATTTATAAGAGAGAGGGAGATTGAAGATTACTTGAACCTGTTATGAGGCATTTGACTATCAGAAGATGCCCTTGTGATGAAAGTTCTGACTAGTACGTAATGCAGATTTAGTAAGAAATAATTGTTTTTTAACTGTCTGAGGCATAAAAATCATATAAAGATATGTATTATTTTTTATTTATTTTGTACTGAGGTTAACATATTAATTTGCATGCTGATGGATATTTTCATTTTACTGTTTGCTAGTTATCTTACAATATATATTTATTCTAAGATTTCTTTAAACATTTTCCATTAATCTAAAGCATAAGTTATATCACCGAATTTATTTCGCAAAAAATCATGCAAAGAAGAGTTAATAATAAATAATAGGTTCATTGAAAAAGTGATGATTTTTTCTTAATTTTTAAACAATTATTAGAATTATCCACGCTTAGAATAAAAATTATCACATAACCAAAACACTTTTTCAGAAAAATACTGCAATTTTAGTATGATATTGAGATAAAATTGTCAAATGGATATCATCATGATGTATTTTGTATTTGATGCTATTCACGAACTTAAGGGATTTTTCCAGTAAGAAATACATTTGATATTTTCTGTATCGCTATTGATTTTACTGATTAATGATATTTTTTAATGAGCGTTGAAAATGATCATTACTATAAACCAGGTAAGTAATCACAAATTATTTTTAAAAATAAGAAAAGTTCATAACTTAATAAATTCAACATCTTTTTAAATTTTTTTCAGTTGTGTTTTATCGTATTTGTTTAAAGTTAATAGTCTAGATTTGAAAGGGACAACACATAAGGTTAACATTTTTTCCTAAGATGAAATTAATAACAGAAAGAAGTATTTTCAGTAAGAACTGATTTTATAAAGTTATCTGACTTCGTTTGAGACCAAGAGTTTGAAAAAGCGTATATATGAATAGTTTTCCAGATATTTAGTATTACCCGAAATATAGTATGCATATAAAATATTTTTAAGAGTTATATCATAATTTTAAAAAAAAGAATGCAAGTTTTTGGCTAAGAATGAAGGAAAGAATGTCATAATTTCGAAACATTCTTTTCTTTTATAAAACACTCTCATATAATAATACTATTTTACCCATACATAACTAAAACCTATACATAGCTTGAACCGAACAAGAAATTTTTTAAAAATTACCATTACATATTTGGAGTTACTATTGATAAAAATAATTTGATTTTGCTTTCATTCGTGTACAATATTTAACATGCGAAGGTTTTAAAATCAGGGAAATAAAAAATAAAGGCATAAACATCTTCTGTACATGTTTTGCATTCGTTCTGAGCATGGAATTAGCTCTGAAGTGTGAGTATTTATTTTTTTTGTTGTAATTATTAAGATAAAGTTTTATGAAATATTGATCTTTCATTTTTTTCTTCTATATATTCATTATGCCAGTATACTGTTTAATTGTTCTACATTTGTGCAATTTTTTATGGTAAGCAGTTTTAAATAAGCTAATTAACATTTCATAAAAGTTTCAGACTATTCGATGAACATTATATCAGGGTAATCATGGAATGAAAACTTCAAACTCATATTTCTCCATGTTGAATTTTGTACATATACTGTTATTCAAAACCCTAAAGCTTTTTTGATAATTGAAGTATGGGTTTGAAATTTTTATACATGTTTTGAAATGTATGTTTGGTAAAACTCTGCATGGAATTAACTCTAACATGTTTAGTACTTTTTCTAAAATATTTCAAAATCAAAATTAATGTTTTTTGAGAATTTTTCGAAGTTTAACTATAAAAAAATAATAAAAAATTTAAGAACAGCAGAAAATAGCCCATGCACCGTTTTATGTAGTATATTATAAGGTACTTGGAAAAAAATTGAAAGAAAAGAGACAAATTTAAAATACTTTAAAAATTTAAAAAATGTTTAAAAAAGTTCACAAAATTTAAATTTTACAAACATTTTGCAACAAATTAAAAAATTTTGTATGGAATTATTATCAAAAATTTACCTTATAAAATACAATTAAAACCAAATATCAAATATTAAAAATAAAAAAAATTGTGAAGATGGTACCATATCGCCTTAAAAGGAGAAATATTTCGAAAATATGTCATTTGTTCTTTATTGTTTGCTTAAAAAATGTTCATTTAAAATTTTTGTATTGTAATAATACTTTTAAAACAATGCTATGCATGTATTTTAATTCAGTGCCAATATATATAAAAAAACATATTAATTTATCCTATTTCTCAAAAACATTATCCCGAACGTATAATCGATACCTTAAGAATAGGATCATTAAATAAATTTTAGCTAATAAGCGACATCCATTATATTTCCTGTATAAGCACCATCTTTAACAAAATATTGCCTTTTTAAATAATTGTCATTCAATAACCGTATTCTAAAAATTTTTCTCTCATTGCTTCTAATTCTCTCAAAGATATCAGGAGATTTTGAATATTCCCTTAGCAGAGTTAATGTTTAAGCATTTAATTTTCTAACTTATTCAATCTTACTAATAGTCATTTAAACAGACGATTTAAATCTTGTATAACGAACGCAAAAAAAAAAAAAAAAAAAAAAAAACATTTTCAGATAGATGGATTTTTCCAGATTTCTCATTCAACATCACTTCACTTCATTTCTTTCTTTCGTGAAAGAAATTTTCACTGTTTCCACTTCATTTCCCCCATTTGAATTCGTTCAGAAAGAAAAGTCGTCTTTGCTAATTCCCAATAACCTTGCTTTCAAGACCAGCAGCTGTTGCTCTTCTACGCTTTCTAACATTTAAGTCATTTTTCTTATTTCCAATTTAATAAGTCAATGAGTAGAATGAACTAACATGCCGTTCTCTTTCGCAGAGTATTTAGTGAGAAAAAAAATATAAGTAAGAAAAGGATTCTTGTTCCAGTATTTTCCAAAACTGATTGGCATTTTGAGATGTTTTAAAAATAATTTTAAATGAAATTGTTATTTGATCTCTTAGTGGATTTTTGAACAATTGTATATTAATACAAATCCACTTTTCTAAGTCAAACTTTATTGACTTCAGGAAGTGATAAATTCCTTCAATTTACACTCAATGAATTAAATGTAAAGTTTATAAAAATGTTTAACGTAAAAGAATTGCTTGTGAAAACTTTGAAAATTTACTAAAATTTATTTTAAATTCAATTAAAAGCTATTAATTTCAAACTTATTTTAAAAGTTATTAATTTAAAGTTAATGTTATAAGTTACTTATTAAAATTGAATATTAAATGTTATTAATATAAATTTTAAGATGTATTAATTTAAAGTTAATATTAAAATATTAAGTAAAATAATTATTATTAATTTAAAATTAAAATTAAAAACAATTAAATAAAATTTAATATTAAAATTTATCAATGTAAAATTTAAAGATAATTAATTTAAAAGTTACTTTTTAAAAAATTTATTCATGAACACCAATTAAACATTGAGATAATTAGATTATATTTACATTTTATTTAAACATACAAAGAAATCGTCGCAAGCGCGTATTCTATTTTTATAAATTGAAATTGAAAATGACGTTTTTTAATTTAAATTTGCATACCATCTGCACCACTTTTCCATAAGATAACTTGTGTATTCTCGCAAGTGATTTTTACTTTAATAAAACTTAATTCTTGATAGCGATTAAAATGCCATTATTCATCTTATCTTTAAGCAAACAACATTTCTAATTAAAGGTTCCAAGCTAAATGAAATATCTTATCTATTAAAACGATGTTCTCTCGAGTCTCTTATAATCCATCAAAATCCTCTGAAGGAATCAAATACAAGCTTAATCCATTTTCTCACATCATTAACTATTCATGCTAACGTTTTAAATCAATTAAATATCAACAACATAATATCTAAAATTTTGGAGATGTAATTAATTTCTAGCAGATTTTGAAAGAATTTTAATGAAAAATATATTGACTCTGAATGAAACTTATTTAGAAGTATTAATTTCTTTTTTCATGGCATATATGGTAAAAAAAAATAATGTTTTTAATGAGAAATTGTCAACCTAAAGAAAATTGCTGCATTTTATTTTTGGTGAGAAACATTCTTTCATTATGCGTATTGTAAAGACAAGGGCATATAAAGGAATTTTAATCATAGTTCAATAATTGTGTCAGTATAAAAAACTAAAGTTGGATGTTTTTTACTAAGAGTTTTGGGAAGCATCGAACAATTTTAAAATCCCATTCACTTTAATTTTAAGACTATTTTGGAATTTTTTTCCTGATAAATAAACAAAATATTTCAGGGAGTTCTAAAATGGTTTTCTAAAGTAAAATATCTATATGCTTCTTAATTTGTCGTTTTAAAGAGTATGATATTCAAATTATGGGATTTTTGTTGTTAATTAATTTTCTATATAACATCAAATTCTGAAGCTAAGGTAGGGAGATTTTGATATGGTGATATGATTTTGAATCTCGGTTAAGTAATGAAGACGTCAGTTAAGCAATATATATATACATATACTAGTAATTATTAAGGTTTAATTTTGTCGTTTTATATTAATAGATTGTGGTTTTATTTGTAATTGTTAAATTTCTCTTGATATTCTTTACTTTACTGATGGCAAATACAGGTGAAGGTTTGCTAGCCGCAAAACTTTGTTAAGGGCAGTTGGAAGGCAAAAAATTTTTTTGTCAATTTCAGATTATTGCATTTTTAAATTCTTTAACTCATTACCTTTCCAAAAATACCTCATTTTAATCTCTAGAGCAATTAGAAGTGCTAAAATTTTGTTTTTATAGAATCATCTAAACGCACGTCACCGATTTAAATGGACAGAAAAAACGTAAACATTGCACTTCCTCTTTGGCCAGCTAGAAGTTTGACGTCATTTTTAAAATTTCTTTCGTGATGCTAGCTGCAAGGCCTCAGTTATTTTTCTCCCTAAGAACGGCTTCAGAGATACAACTAATTATACGTTGTTTACATTTGCATTTTTGAAAAAAATCATTCGTTCAAACGCTGTTTGTTTTGCTCAAGTTGTGTTTATGGTAATTAGACCTGCTTAGCTCTTTACAACGCTATTATTTTGATTTTAAATATTATTTTGTTATATTTAAAATGCCTAGAGCTAGCAGCAAAGTTTTCAAAAAAAGGCGAGGTAATTTTAATCAAGGCAAGAAGAAGTAATTCCGAATCAACAGTGACAAGTGATTCTGTACCACAGCAGTCTTCTGCTTCTAATAGTAATGTTTCTGCTTCAGAAAAAAAACTTATCAATTTAAATAACTCATACAAAAGTGAGTTTAATAGTGGATTTAAAAATGATATTGTGGATTTAAATATTTTAGCTGGTGTATTTTCTGAGGCTGTCAAATGTTTACAGTGTGGAGCAACAGGACTTAACCTTTCCTGTGAAGAAAATTGTTCAGGTGGAGCTGCTGAACTTGATATACTCTGTGATTTTTGCAGTTATAGCTACAAGTTTTGTTCCTCCAAGCAGTGCAAAGCTGAAATTGGGAAACCCAGCACCTACGAAATAAACACCAGGTTTGTTTATGCAATGAGATGCATAGGGAAAGGTGCAGAAGCTGCACGAATGTTTTGCGGAATCATGAACTTACCACCCCCACCGACAAAGTTCTCAAAATATAATAAAATGCTGTTAGGTGCAACCAAGGATGTGTGTAATGCCACGATGAAAGATGCCGTAGAAGAAGCAGTGCAAGAAAATCAGAATATTAGAGACATTCCTGTAGAGGTTGATGGAACATGGCAGAAGAGAGGATATTCCTCCATAAATGGTGTCGTGACAGTTACGAGTGTGGACACGGGAAAAGTAATTGACACTCAAATATTATTAAAACATTGTGTTTGCAAAGACAAAAAGAAACATGGACCAGTCTGCAAGAAAAACTTCGACGGGTATAGTGGACGAATGGAAGTCGATGGAGATCTATCGATATTTCAGCGTTCTGTTCAACGCTATGATATGCATTACACGAAATATTTAGGAGATGAAAACTCCACAGCTTTTGATAACATTGTGAAAAATAAAGTATACGGTGATAATTGTACGATCACAAAACTTGAGTGTATAGGCCATGTTATGAAACGGATGGGATCTCGCCTCCGACGTTTCAAAGCAAAGATGAAAGGTAAAAAATTGTCAGATGGCAAGGCATTATGTGAAAAAAATAGATTAACGGAAGCATCTATTGACCAATTGCAAACCTATTATGGCCTTGCCATTCGAAGAAATTTGTCAAGTGTGAAGGATATGCGACAAGCTATATGGGCAATATTTCTTCACAAAATATCAACCGATGAATATCCACAACATCGGATTTTGTCCATCAGGTCATGATACGTGGTGCCGTTATAAGAAGGCACAATTGGAAAATAAAGTTTACCTCCACAAACATAAACTTCCAGTTGCTGTTGTGGAAGCCATTAGGCCTATTTTTATGGATCTTTCTGATCCAGAGTTACTGAAAAAAGGCTTACATGGGAACACGCAGAATCCCAATGAAAGCATTAATAATGTTATTTGGTCTCGTGTCCCCAAAAAGACATTCGCGCACTTAGAAACACTTTCCTTTGGTACTTATGATGCTATTGCATCCTTTAATAAAGGGAATGCAACAAAGTTGGATATTTTGAAAAAACTAAACATAGAGCCTGGATATTATGCGACATGCTGCATGGAACGTCTCGATAAAGAGAGGATTACAAGGGCAAGATATGCCAATTTACAAAAAACTTAAAGAGGTCAGAAAGATAAAAAGATTTAAAATTCAATGCAGTAACTGGAAACGTTTGACACACTTTGCAGGATCATTTGTATATGTGTGTGTGGGCGGGGGAGGGTTATTTTGACTATTGATTTAAATATCTCTGTAATAAACATTTTAATGGATACTTTTACTGAAACAACAAAATGATAGCTACTGACACAGTTGAATAACAATGACGTTTCCTGTGCAGTACGATATTCGGATATTAAACACAACTTTATCAAACTAATGACCGTCAATAGTGTGGTACTCTAAATCTGACGATCGTTATTTTAATGGCAACATAAAGGAAAAGGATGTATAAAGGGAAACACTGCAATTTCCACCAATTTCACTCTATTTCGATTTCCTATTTTAAAAGACAGTTATACTAGAAAAAGAAATGATTTTCTACTTGAAATAATGACTTTCGTGCACTTTCTTTATTATTTTTCAAAATGGTCGAGATTGTTTTGAGAAAGCTAATTCAGGCGTAATACTTTTTTTAGATATTGAAAACTGATATTTGCTATTGATCATTCAATGTCTACTAGCTAAAAATTTAAAGCATTTTTCGTTTCAGTTAATCGTACATTTTTATTTATAGCATGTTTTTACAAGGATATTTTTAGAAAAACGATTGAAAGCAGAATTATTATTATATTTACTATTTATAAACTTATATTTAATAACCAAATGACGAAAATAGAAGGAAAAAATTGCTTTTTTACTGTAGAAAACAAATTTTTATCTTTCTTTGTTTTAAAATAAGAGTTAAAAATATATATATCGTACACGATTTAAGGCATATTAAAAACTCAAAATGGGGGGGGGGGGATTTTATTTGCTAATTTTTTTGTGTGTTTCATCTTATTATGAGCAACTTAAATGGCACAAAAAAGAAAACTTAATATAGGAATGCACATACAGTCTAATAATTACTGTAAGTGTATCTGTGTTTTATACATAATTTGAAGGAAGAAGAAAATAACGTGTGTGTGGCCGCCATGTGGTCAAGGTATCGTATCATGGCAGGCATGTCGTGAGCTCGAGCCCAGTACCATAAAAGACCCGCCGCGTATGGGAGCGATGCACGTTAAGTTTGTCGAGAGATTAAACGTCCTCCCGGTGGTGTGGTAGTTTGGAGAAGGCATGCCAGCTCAGGTATCAACCTCGTCACTTGACCTTGGTTCAAAATTACGAGGTCCGTCGCCAAAAGCCCTCGTGTAGCTAAGCAGTGCGACGTTAATGTTCACAAACTCACATCATATATACAGGGTATCCAGCATTAATGGGACCCAATAGCTAATTCCCGAACGATTCGGTTTAGATATGCACTTCAAATTTGAAAAATGTTTTAAAATAGGTAAATAATGTTTTTACGTGCTTTTCGAACCAAAAACCCCATTTAGAAAAAGGTTACAAAAATTAATTTTTATACGGTCCCTAGGTCCTATCACTTATATTTAGGAAAAGATGCAGCTCACAAAAACAAAGTAAACACAAAAAGTTTCATTTTATTATGATAAAAATTGGCAAAGTTATGGAACTTTGAAAATTATACATTCTATCCATTTTCTCTGATATTTTCAAGAAGCTAATAAGGGGCCGTCTCCAAAGTGAAATTAGTTGGAACTCTGCCAGGAGCCTTTCGCTCTTGCACGTCACTCTTATGTAAATCGTTTTTAAATTTAAAGCATACGTTAATAGTACAATAATTGAGTACTTAAGGAATAAAATTTATTCTGTGTACGTGTAAAACATAGAAAAAATAAAATATTTTGGACGCAGAAAACATTTTTAAAAGCAGTTTCTAAAAAATAGACTTATATGTTGCGGCTTCAGTCCGATTTGCTGCGTTTTTTGCTGATCATGACGAACGTTAAAAATCTGTTGTCTAGTCGCTTGCAATTGCATACTGTCGTATTCTAATATTACGAATTCTAGTACGGGAGAACGAGATGCATACAAAGGAAGAATACTGTGAAATGGTACTGTTTTATGGGCAGTGTAATCGAAATAAGAGAGAGGCGGCAAGATTTAGGCCATTAAATTTCCCACTCGAAGACATCCATCTTATTGTACAATTGCCCGTGCTGTTAACGCTTGTATAAAACTGGGAGTTGTCATAGACGTATTCCCTTGTCTCGTGCCACACCTCGTGCCTTCACCATTATTTAAGTTAACCCGTTAATGCCCAAATTATTTTAAAATCGATATGTTCAAAAATATTTTTAAATTGCATTTCATATATCATAAATAGAGTAATAATGAAGTTGGATCCATTTTCCGTTATTAGCAGCTGAGATAATAGGTGATCTATAAATAGATCGCTGGGCGCTTATGGTAGTAAAAGACCAAGTAACTTTCCTGTGGTTTTATATTTAAAAAATTGCAAATTTAGGCTGGGGGGTGTAACTTTTGTAAATTTAAAAATAACTAATGAGATTTAAAAGAGAAAATATTATTTTACTCATCTAAACTTACTTAGTTACAATTTTATACAGCCATTGTGTAAAACTCAAGTGTGATATAATGGAAAACATTTCAGACAAAGGGTTACATTACATTTTGTACAAAATGTAAGAAGTCTACCCTTACATTTTTTAAACTGGCATCTTCTTAGGTTTTGTCTTTTTCCTATAACATGGTATTTTCTATCTAAACGCAGAAAGTCTATTACATTTGATCTTGATGACATCACATCTGAGGTCTTCCAATGCCTTTCTTAGAATTTGTTCCCCGTTTTAGGTACGCAACGGCGATATATCTTCGGATGTCCCTTTTATACTTTTTATATTTCTTCCATGGGTACACAAATTTCTACATTACCTGACAGATCTTTTACCGATGGAGTAATCATTTCATCGTCATCAAAATACTCTTCGTCAGTTAATTCATCCACATCAGGCGGTAAAGCAATTATATCAGACTCTATTTTCTTAGAAAACATATATCCTAACGCTTCTTCGGTGGTGTGAAACACTTTACGCCGAAACATTCCCGAAGAAACGAAACGGAGAAAAAAGATATTAGAGTTACCACTAACGCCCAGCGATCTATTTATAGATCAGCATGTTTAAACTTACATTTTATCATAAAAATAGTTATTTTTCTAATATAAATAAGCCAGAATAATTAAAGAGGTATTGAAAATGTAAAACCCATGAAAAAAGTATAACTTAATTTAAATTTTTTTCCTGTTGGATACAAAATCGAAAGCTGCACTTTGAAGCTTCAAAATGGCGAACATCAGACTTTAGCTGCTGGACTGCTGTGAGAAAGAATGCTTCAAATCTCGTTTGAGGGTGTGGCCACATATGTAAGGAAACCAGCCAATGACAATACGAAGTGATTAAAAGATATCGTTTTCACTGGGAGTTCTGAGTAGTAGGTGATCTATAAATAGATCTCTGGGCGGTAACGGGCTAATTTGGTCATTCTGATATAATAAAGCCCTGATTCATGATTGGTGCATCATTCCACATTATGCTATAATTTGAACGGCAAATCCTGTATTATTTTGCTGCTATTTGTTAAAACAAGCTGTCTTAATCTTTTCGGTACAAGTTGTATTTCTTTAATTTAATTTTTATTGTTTGTCATACAGCAATGCAAATTGTCAATCTACGATGTTTTAATATTACTTTGATGTTTTTCTTTTGCTCTTTCTGTAGATAGTGAATTACTGTTCTCTAAACTCAATTTATATACGATCCCCTTTTCTGAGCAACTCAGATGCTTCAAATTTATGTAAGCATAACTCGGCCAGTTTTTATCATAATAAAATGAAACTTTTTGTGTTTACCTTGTTTTGTGTACTGCATCTTTTCCTAAATGCAAGTGATAGGACCTGGGGACTGTATAAAATTTAATTTTTGTAATTTTTTTGTAAATTGATTTTTTGGTTCGAAAAGCACGTAAAAACATTCTTTGCCTTTTTTAAAACATTTTTCAAACTGGAAGTGCATATCTAAACCGAACGGTTCGGGAATTAGCTATTGGGTCACATTAAGGCTGGACACCCTGTAGATATAAATGTATATATATATACATATTTGTACTCTGAATTTAGAGGAAAAGGATAAGTAGGGAAAAAATTGCTTTGAGATTTCGGAATGTGACATATTTAAATTTTATTTATTTTTAAAATTTTAGACATTATCAAAATATTTCGTAAAATTGATGCAGGAATCTCATTAAGTTGAGAATCTGATTCATGATGATATTAAAAATTTAAAAATTGTTTAAATAATCATGGCAAAAATAAAAATATCTGAATTTTTCTTAAAAAAAATAGTTTTATAAAAAGATATTTATTTTTTTAAATAATTCAAAGATTACGAAAAATGTACTTATCTTTAAAAAACCTCTAACAAAGAATAAAGGAATGACAGAAAATATAGATAAAGAAATACTTCTCTGAATTTTCGAATCATAACTATATAATCAATGCAGCTTTTTATAGATAAGTATTTATTTTCATTTTGTGAATGCTTATATAACAATATCCCTTGCAATACAAAACATTTTTTTCTTTTATTCAAGGTTGTTAGATAGCACATATAATCTGAATTCAGTATTTTAAAATTAAGAAACATTTATAAAAGCTAATCTTAAAAACTCAACATAATTAGTATAAATATATTTAATATACTTTTGAAGTAATAGCTTACATTTATTGTTTGAATAAAAATAGCATTGCTCAATTGAATCACGTCATATTTCCCCTTTTGGAAAGATTCTAAACAGTGTGATTAATATATATTTTAGAGTGTAGTTAAAAGCTTTGATTGATATTAAAATTTCAAAATAGTAATAAGGATCTCGAGAATACACTTTTTTTTTTCAAAAAATACTTAAAGGGATTTTCTCTCTATTTAAGTTTTTTTTTTTCAAACAATTTCAAGAAACAACATTCTCTAGCAATAAATTAATGATGTTTTTCTTAAGACGAGTTCAAGCAATTAAAATTATCTCAATGCATCCACCTTTAATGTAGTTATAAGTACTTCCATAATCACCTTTAATGTTGCTATAAGTTCTTCCATATTCACCTTTATTGTAGCTATAAATGTTTCAATATTCATCATTTGCTTTTATATTACTATCTCTATCTTCACTCTTAATGTAACTACTTATGCGTCTTTACTTTCCATTTAAATATGTCTAAAAGGGTTCCTCTTTTTCCCATTTCTTTAAGTATTTTATTATC
>BMAO01025717.1:0-18544 GCA_019973975.1 Trichonephila clavata
AACGTTTAAAAAGTAAAATACATAAAATAAATACATTATGACTAGTAATAATCTCAAGTATTTATTAGGTATCTCAAGAAGTAATTCAAGTTATTATCAAGCACTTATTATGAATGACTAACATTTATTAAATGACCATGATAAAACTAATAAAATAAATACTTCAGAGAGACCAAAATTATGAATGGGAAATTATATGATCATGTATTTTACTTTATTAGAATATACAATTAAAAACAAAACTCCTCTGGACGAAAAGCTATAAAAATGTATTAAATTTCAGTGATTAAATCTTGTTTTTTTACTTAATAGTGTATATATTTGGAATACATATTTAAAGAAAACCATCAAGGCGTCAAACTTTTTTGCTGAAAGATCAAACTTAACTAATTTATTTGATTGTTAATGAAGTAAAAATAAAGTCATTGTATTGATCCAAATATAAAAAGAGATAGAGAGAGAGAACTGTTTAAATTCACAAAAATGTTCAGTTTTAAATAATTGTACAAAAATGGTGAAAATATGTTTTGAATAATATTGGAAAGTATTTATTAGCTGCAATAATTATTTAAATATTTTTAAGAGCAAATAACAACTTAAATATGTTTCTTTCATTGAATTACGCTCGTTAGTGAAAATTTTATATATATTTCAAAAAACGCTAAACCAATTTATTTTCTTTAAACAGCGTTGAACTGAACTATTTTATGCTTTTAAGATGAATGTTTGCGAATTAATGCCATTCAGATATTTCAGTTTATAATATCATAGATTAAGTCTACGTAGTGAAATAATCTTGAGATAATTAAATTCAAAACAAATACATTATTCGTAATCACTGTGTGGAGAGAGTGTGTTGTATTAGAAGAAATTAACCTGAATTTGGAACTTTTATCCATTAACTTTAGATACTAATCCAATCATATGAAACAGAATAAATATATTTATCATTTCCGACTGAAAGCAGTAATTGGATTGTCATCTTATTTAAAGTTTATTCCAAATTTCATTTACAATAGTGTGAAATAGGTACTTAATGATCCGAAAACATAATGTACACATTTTTGGTTTTGTCAAATTTACTGGGTGCTAATTTTGATTTTTAGGTTTGAGTTATTTCTTGGAGGATATTTTTCCAATAATTTTTTCCTTTCGTTTTTTTTATTCGCCATCCAGGCACAAGTAACACCTTCACTAGGGGCCCTGTATCTTCTCGTACCATACAAAGGCGCCTGGCTGAAGGACGTTTGGGATCATGGCTTCCATTACGTGCGCTGCACCTGACGCCCACCCATCGACGCTGCTGTATGAAGTGGTGCCGCGCATGAAGAAACTGGACTGTAGCGGAATGGTTGTCTTTAGCGACAAATCCAGATTCAATCTCAGCAGTGATGACAATCGTGTTCGTGTGTGAAGACCCCGTGGTGAACGCTTTAATCCTGCCTTTGCTTTACAGCAACACACCGCTCCCATAGCTGGTGCGATGGTATGGAGTGCCATTGCTTACCCCTATTCCATGGTCATCCCTATTATCGATTCGCGGCACCACCCAGCGGTATTTTTATGACATCCTGTAACCACATGTGTTGCGCACTCATACAACGGCTCCCAGGAGTCATTTTTCAACAAGACAATGCTCGGCCTCTCCCTGCAAGGGTGCCACAAGACTGTCTCCGCATTGTTACTACCCTTCCTTGACCTGCCCGATCCCCAGATGTGTCTTCAATCGAGCATATCTGGGATAAATTGGGACGGCGAGTTGGGCATCCCAAGAGTTTGAATGAACTAGAGACAAGGTTACAGCAAATATGGAACGAAATGTCTCAAGACATCATACATAACTTGTTTGCTTTATACCCGATCATATCGCATGGAGCATTCACGCTAGAGGAGGTTCAACAGGGTATTAAATCATCTGTTCTTTTGCCTTTTTCTCTGAAATAAACGATCCTTTTCCTTTTATTTTCTAATCATTTAATATGAAAGTAGTCATTGCGTATGTAAAATTTCGTTTTATTTTGATGACTCTTCTTCATGTGCTAATTTTTTTGTCCATGAGCGTATATTTGAATCAAATAAATTCATATCATTGATTTGTAATGAACTGCATTTAAGTAAAAATCTAAAAGTAATCAGAAGTTCAAATTATAAATAGAAAATATAGCCCATTAGACTATTAATCAAGTGAAAATTAACACAAGAAGTTTGACTTCAGGATATATCAAAGTATCGCAAGGATATTTTACTCATACTATTTACTGGTAATACTCAAAAACTCGAACACAGTCCATTTTATGTACATATGCAAAGGATTTTTTAAAATATATAACTTTAAAGATATTAAGCTGACTTATTACCTTCTATATTTTATGATTAGTTCATTCATATATATATAGAAATATTTGGTTTTTTTTAAACCTCATTCCCTATTTTTGGTTGAATATATTTATATTTTTTATTGTTTTCTCTTTATTGAAGTATTTTTTAAATCTGATCAATGTTTTAATTTTCGATATATGAAAATTTAAAATGCACTGACTCCTCTGAGAATCTGACAAGAGAACCTTAGCCATTTCCCCCCTAAAGGTACTATACAAAAACATGCTTCAAAGCACTTAACATCAAGAATCATGTCCTAATATCTCTTTTCGAAAATTCAAAATAATTGAAAGAGAGAACCTAGGAAATAAAATGAAAATGTCTGCCATCGAAAGTTTCAGCTGTGAAAATAACGCTTATATAGATTCATTAGAAAAGCGATATTCTCTTTTAAATCGATTCTCTAGTCGACATTTCTGGGTCATTCAGAGTTCAGGTCACGTTGTTCGGTTTGTCCCCTTCTTTAGTCATTTGAAGTAAAAGATTTCTGAAGCGGGATTAAGGCAATTTTCTTGGTGAAATCGTTTCGATTTGGTCCGTAAAAAAAAAAAACGATTGCCCAACAACATTCATTTAGACCAGAACTGAGTGTGTTTCCTCAAACTCTACTTGAAAATATTTTAGTTTTCTCAATTGGAGTTTTGTGCCAAGATTAAGAATAAAGAAATAAATTATCAGATAAAATACTTATATTCTGTATCATACAAATTATAAAAACTGTTTAAACGTCTTTAACTTTTCAAGAATTCATTAATATTTAATTAGTATTTTTGGGAACCGATATGTGTGGTCTAGAAATAATACTTAAAGTAGTTTCAAGAACGTATTGTTTTTCCACCAATAATTCAGTCTCAATAGTTTTGTTTATATCCCTGTAGAAATACTTATTTATATAATATTTTCCATTTACTAAATTTGAAAATAAAATGGGAATTATGTTTTAAATTTGATTAAAAATGCATTTTTTTGGAGAGCACATAAAGATTTTAACAAGAATACATAATGAAAGGATTGCTGATTGAACTATTTGATGTTTATGACGAATTGGCTGGATCGAGCTACTGTTTTTCTTAAGATTTTTTCATTCTAATTTATCTTCCTAAAAAACCGAAAAATTATTAAAAACCCTTAAAAAATAAATAAGAAATACTAATACTAATATCAGATATACACTTTTGTAAAGGACTGTTGTAATTTTCAACGATAAGAAATTATATTCTAACATTTACAAATGAAGTAGGTATTTTAAAAAGATTGAAAAGTTTTTAAGCTTATTTAAAAAATAATTTTGCTTCGTATTTTAAGTGAAATAAATAATCATAAAATGCAACACTTTTTTTAGCAGATTGAATATTATGTGGAGCTGAGTATTTATTTGCTGCAACCAGTAATTTCCAAATTATTAATTTCTAACTGCAATAAATCTCATATAAGTAAATAAACTGAGGTGTGAACTAAACCTACATAAATGCAATGAATTTTAAAATTGTCTTACAGGCTAACATGACATGTATCATCTATTTCAGAGGGAAAGAATACATATACAGTATCATTCACAAATCAACATTCAACATTTTCCTAACAAGATGTATGTCTTTATTTGTTATAGGATATTCTTAAGTAACTTTGAACATATTTACGAACAAATTTTGAAATGTTTCATTTCTTTATTTATTTAAGGTTCCATGTATTTTTATACAGTGTGTGGAGCTATTAAATAACAAGACTGATGCTATAAAACCTTTTATTTTGATGTAACACAAATTTACATATTATCACCTCCAATATAAACCCTTCACCTATTTCTACAGACACTTCATGTGATTCTCTCATTGTTCCAAAGCAGTGCTGGAAATCTTGTGCCAATACCTTTGGAACACATGCCCCTTTTTTACATCTTCAGTGGACTGAAATCTCTTTTTTAAAGCAGATTTCCCTTAAGGAATCGGATTGAATTCGCATGGTAAATCGATTCATTGAATAAAACGGCTGGTCTAATTGTTTTCCATAAAGCGTTTGATTGTATAGAAAAAGATTCTTATAACTCGCATCTTTATGATTTAAATCGGACGGGTAGTCTGAACAATTATAAAATTTAAGAAAAACCCTTCTTTAGTGAATCTCTACTCAACAAAATAAGCATGATTGCTAACTCTGAAGTCTAAATCTAACAGTTCAAAAGCAGGAAAATGTCTTATCCATAATTATCTTAACCCCCTTTGAGACTTTTTCTTTAAAAGACTCCCTCTTAAATGACTTTAAAAAAACTGAAAGAAAAAAACACACCATGCACATCAAATTTTATTAATGTAAGTCCAGTTTTTCGAAAACGGGATTTTTTTTATCAATACGCATCAGCAACTCTCCGCTCATTCTATTGGAGCTTCTTTCTGTAATATCCATTCTTAGTGGATATCTATTCAACAAGAGACACATTCGTAACTAATTTCAAGTACTGGGGTCTTACAGTTAAAAAAAACAGGAATTATCTTTTCTATAAATCCATTTAACCATTCACAACCCCTCCTTAGGGACCGATTTTCCTAAAATCCCGTTGTTAGAGAAACTCTACTCCATGAAAGGAACATGCCTACCTAATAATTCAAATAAGTAGATGTTTATCTACAACGCTCTTTAAGCCCCAGTAACTTCCCCTAAAGGTTAATTTTCGTAAAGCTCCTTTTTGAAGCGGATCTCTACTTCATGAATGTAATGTGCTTGCAAAATTTCAAGTTTTTACGTCTAAGAGTTTAAAAAATTGACTTATTTATCTATAACGCCCCTTAAGCCCCAGCAACTCACCATAAGAGTCAATTTTCCAAAACCCGTTTTGCAGCAGATATATACTCTATGAAAGAATTGTGCTTACTAAGCTTCAAATCTGTAAATTTAACAGTTTAAAAACGCATTTATCTTTAACCTCCTTCAAGGCTCTACAACGCCTATTAAGGCTCTATATTCGTAAAACCGATTTCGTAGCGGATCTCTAATTTAAAAAAGGAACATGCGTATCAAATTTCAAGATCCTACGTCTAATAATAAATGGAAATATTTATCTATAAAGTCCCGCAAGCCCACTGAAGGGTATATTTTGCAAAATTTGTTTTTAGCGGATCTCAACTCCATGAAAGAAACATACTTATAAAATACCAAGTCAGTAGGTTTAATAGTTCCAAAGTTATTAAGATGAGTGAGTAACCTTTCTCTTTTAAATACACAGATATATTCTATAAATTAAATTGTCTTAAATAATAAGTGTGACATAAAATTTAGCAGCATAAGTAGTTTTTTTTTTAAAAAAAACTATTGTTTTGAATATATATATTTGAGAAATACATAATTTAAAATATTTTTATATATCACTCTTATTAAGTGTGAAACATTTGCAAATAGTTCTACTTTGGTAACTATGATTTGTCTGGAGAAAAATAGTAAATTTTTTACCTACACAATTTAATCTAATATATAAAATTCTCCTGTCACTGTGTGTTTGTAACCAAACTCCTCCGAAACGACTAGACCGATTCTTATGAAATTTTGTGCGTATATTTGATAGGTCTGAGAATAGAACGTAAACTATTTTTCATTCCGATATTGCAATTAATTTAAAAGATATTAATTAAAAACCTTAAAACGAGCAATTGTTTTATTCCTGTGTGTTGCTTATTTTGCCGTTTATTTCGCTTGGCGGCAAAAATCGGTTTCGCGCCAGATGTGTGACTTTTCTCTGTTCCACCGTCGAAATCACCACGCTCATGGGTTACAATAGCAAAATAGGTGTCTACAGTAAATCAAAAATCACCAAATTTGGCGAGTGAAAAGTTTTTGTTTCTATTTTTTGTACATATCTTTAATTCAAAAATTCATACATTGCATCGGTTAATAAAACAAAAATTTCCAAATTATTTGCTAACTTAATTATTAAACTTAATTTAACTTAATTTATTAAAAACTTAATCTTTTTTACTTCTTTATCATTATTTCAAATGTGACACGAGATAAATGAAACGGCCAGACCGATTCTTTTGAAATTTTGTGTGTAGATTCAGAAGGAAACAGTTGTTGCCTGTGAACTTGATGTCATACAAATCTATTGATGCAGCTTGCGATACCAACGAAGCTGTAAATTATCCAGCAGAGTTTTTGAGTTCATTGGATTTTCCAGGCATGCCACCGCACCATTTAATACTGAAGGTTGTATCTCCAGTTATTTTGCTTCGTAATTTAAACCAACCACGGCTGTGCAATGGCTCGTGATTAGTCATGAAAAAATTTACTGATAACGTTGTCGAAGCTAGCATTTTGAATGGCAAGACCCGGGAATAAGATGTATTACTATATACTACGATTCCTTATTATCCCCACAGATGTGCCAATTGAATTCAAACGGATTCAATTTCCATGTAGATTGGCATTCGCAATGACAATCACACAGTAAGACTCAAGGCCAAACGAATTCTGTTTATGGCTTAGATTTGGGCAAACCGTGTTTTTCACACGGACCATTATAAGCGGCATGTTCTCGCATGAGTAAACTATTTAGTTTGTTTGTGTTAGCTAAAGATGGATTTATACTAAAAATATCGTACACACCATTGCACTAAGAGACTGATAATGTTATTTTTTAATTGTCATAGTTTGTGATTGAGATGTAATTTGAAATTTATTAGTTAAAATACTAAAAGTATACAAATAATTCAATAAATGAATGTTTAGTGTTTAGTTACTTTTACAGGCCGTCATCGTTCACAACTTTCCATTCCTCTTTCAGTCATATACCACATCCCCACACACTTACTATGAGTCAGTTATTTTTTATTTGACTACCAAAATATTCACTAGAAATAATTTATATGACAAAACAAAGTTTGTGCCGGGTCAGCTAGTTAATTATATATATTTTTAGAGTTTTATAATTTTTCAATTCATTAAAATTTTGGCACTCTTCATTACATAGTTTTGACGCATTTCAGCAATATATAACTAGATTACAGTGAACCAATCTTTTCATTGCAAGAAGGTATAACTTAACTACCTTGGAGAATTTCATTTAATAAATTTACTTCTTAATTCTTCAAAATATTTTTTTTTATTTCTATTGGACTGTGGATTGATGATTTACCATTGAAGACCCAGTTCATTCCCTAGAACCTGGTATATCGTTTTCGCGGCACCTTATAGGCAATACCATTCAACGCAGGTAACCTTGACACACAGTTTCCTCCCTAGAGGAAGGCACCTGAGCTCTAAAGATGAGAACCTGTACTAGAATTTAATTTTGCCGAAAGCATTCAAACCAAATAGATATCCTAGGAATCTTTTACATGCCATATAATCATACGACATGTCCACTGTCGATTTTCTGCATCATGAAAAGGCCGGGGATGAACCCGCAACCTTGCTTGCAGAAGTTCAGTTACAACCCAACCACGCCACCCAGCCGTCTTTTTTAAAATAATGGAGAGATAGAGAGAAACGTACATTCAAAGAACATACTAAATTTGAAAAAAAAAAACCTTTTTTAGTAATTAATTTCAGAGAAATTATAATTTTAAACTTAAGAACTTTATTGAGTTTACGTACACACACAACTAATACTAACAATGTACACTAATGTAAATAATAGTTGTAAAAAAGTTATTGTATTTAATAGTAGTATAAATTTATGATTAAAAAAAGTAAAAACAACATAATTTGAAATTAAATAAGAAAACACAGACAAGCTTGTGCTAAAGTATAAAATTAAATTGACAGTAATATGGAAATCGGTAAATAATTGTTTTCTATGTGTCTGCGTGATTCTGGAAAGAAAAAATTTAAAAAAAATTCATTTATCATTAAATTTGATTATTATTTTTTAAAGTACGTTTTCTGAATTTTTGTTCATAACTTAAATATATTCGCAAAGTATATTTTACACATATTCCTATCCATATCCATTATTACTTGAATTACTTAAATTAAGTATTTTTGATAAAAATAAAAAAAGAGATGAAGAAAAATATTTTTCTCAAAAAAGAGTGCATTTAGCAAATGAAAAATAAATGTTTCTCTCAAATAAGAATGCAAATTATTGAGCAACTCATTTCACAAATAATCTGCCAATTATTATTATCATGCATTTAAAAACCGTTCATTCCATGAATGAAAATAACCTTTAAGTTGGTATTTTTTTTCAGCATTCGATTACCATAGTATCTGCTTCTTTTCAAAGTATGATATTTTACAGCATGTCAGACTGAAAACGTTTTGTTAGACAGGGTGTCTACAAATTAGTTGGGCAATTTCGTAAGTTCAGAACTTTCAAAATGTTAAAGGAAACTAACCCATTTAAAGTCGGACTCGTAGGATCATATCCTTTCGTTCATAGAGGGCGTTAAGTGCCATTTGGGGTTCAAAAAATCCTCCTAGAACAGGAAAGGGATAGTCCCCGGGGTAAGCGTTTTTTGGGCTTTGGGCTTCCGGGGAATGTTCTCGGTCCATTTTTCTTCTCTGAAAATACTGTTACAGGAATTATTTACCTGGACATGCTACAGATTTTCTTTATGCTAATCGTCAAAGAAAAAACTCCAGGATGTAATATTTTTAACAGGATGGCGCGCCATCATTACCACAACGACTTTACATCTTACCTCACTTCTGTAGTCCCATTTTAGATTGGTCGTGGAGGTGTTGTTTAGTGGAAATTGCGATAACCACTGAACTTCAATGTATGGGGTTTGGTAAATGATCAAGTGTACACTCTGTCATGTTCTACATCCATTCCTGATGTAAAATTAAGAATCTAAGCTTCAATTAATTTGATCGAATGGAACATGCTGACAAATATGTGGCAAGAACCGGTTTAGTGAAGGGACATTTGTATAGCAACGAAAGGAAGCCACATCGAACGTGTGTGATAATGGTAAATTTGGACTATTTTTCTATCTTACAACATTATATACTTTATTTTTTCTCTGTAAATTACTGGTAATAAACCATTCCTTTTGCTAAACTAATTTGCAGCTTCCCTGTATATATCCAACAATATACGTAAATTACTCTTTAAAACTTAAGCGAAAGGAAAAAAAAGCTTCTCCAGGCACAAATTTCCCTATCAAGCCTAATTCCATTTAAAAATTCAAGTAAAACTTAAATTCAATCAAATGCGCAAAAATTTATATTTTATTTTAATTGATATATATGGATATACAGTGCAAACATTTTCGCTACATTTAAAAACAATTGCGAATTTTAAGGAACTTTCTTCATTTTAATAGAAAAATATTTTTTTCACTTTTTTTGCGATGATGATTAAAACAAAATAGACGCAAAACCTACAAAATACTACCTGGTAAATATCAAACGATAAATTTACTCTCATATAAACTTGATGTGGTTTTAACTGATAAAATTTTTTAAAAAACATCTAATATAACTGTTTTTTATTTTCAATTAATCCTTATAATGCTTTTTGCTTTCTTAGTATCACTTCAGTATTATGTTTTCTACTCTTATAGTTGTGGCAATTCTAAAAGTGCAATAGCAATGGAAAAAGAATCGTTTGTTCTTACTGAATTAAAAATGAGTCACAATAAGAAGAAAAATTATTTTTTTCGTTAAAAATGAATAATCGTGTTTGTTCTTTGAAGATCTGCTTTTTAAATGTCATTTTAGGATTAATATTATTGATGTAAATATGAACCATAAATAAAATAAATACTGAAATTATTATTAGAATGTCTGATGCCCAATACACTAATAAGCTTTCCTACTTTTTCCAACTTAGTCAAAATATAAACAGAAATCCAGAGCGCAATAAATCACGAACCCTTAAATGCCCGATTATCTCGAAAAATCTAGACATGTGCAGATGGAACCATATGTTGTTTATAAATAACCTGGATCTAATAAAAAAACTAGGAGCAGAAAGCTCATATTGAAAAATTCAAAGTTTAGTTATATATATATATATATAAGTATTACTCTAAAAAAACCGACTTTAACAGCCAATTAGTGCCTTGTGAAAATTAATATAAAAACGTTTCTAAATCTGGTCACACCTGTGCGATCATGGGCCCCAGAGAAGGAAAAATGTAGTCACATATATGATATCGTTGGCCCTGGAGGGAGAAAAGTGTGATCACATATTTGTAATCATTGTCCTGAACTGGTTAAAATACGTTATTATAATATTTTACTAAAATTTATACAATTCCAGGAACTTCATTCAATTCATTAATAACTGAGGAAATCGGAAAATATCTACTTCAATAACTACATTTTGAATACTCTATATGCAGTATAGATTTTTTTTAAAAAGAAAAAAATACTAAATTAAAAATGATAATTACTTTCTAACATTCCTCTGTCTATTTTATACATACATAGAACACTCGGTCACCAATTAAAGGCATATTGAAATGTCATAACTACTTGGATGGAATGTTTATTAAACATAATCGTAAGTAATCACTGCAACATGAATCTGTGATGCAGTCGACGGTAAAATATTTTCCATCCAGTTCCAATTTACCGCCTCAGTATCCTCATTACAGGATGATGATGAGTTAGTCTCTGATGCTAGTGTTGGTTTCTTCCGTCATTGATTTTACTACACAGTCTGAATTTATGGACATTTCTAAAGCACGGCTGAGGAAAGTGGCTTCATCAATGTTTATCCGAATACTAAATCATTCTCGCATGGCTTCAGGATAAAAGCCTTTTAAAGGAAAAAAAGAGAGACTCCTTTTTTTATCAAATTTTATTTTGTACACACTTATTTCTATCTTTATAAATCTGTATTTTAGAAAAGAAGCATTTATAGATGAATTTATCTTTAACTCATGATATGTTAAAAGTGAAAGTAATAAAATGTTTGAAAATGAGATTGATTTTATCATTCATTTTTATTAAAGTAAAAATATATTACTAATCTTAACGCACATAAAACATGGCGTAAAATATCACCTAATTATTTTACATTGAAATTATTGGTAATTTTTCAGTAGCACTTAGCTCATATTAATAATAGGTTTGATTGGACTACAATTATTTATAACCATTTTCATATGTAATTATTTGGATTCTTTAAAGTCACCATTATGTGTTTACGGAAATAATAAATGATCAGGGAACATTATATGATAATGTTTTCTGGTCATTATATATATATAAAAGGCTCTAATTTAATAGTATCTGCATTTGAAGTGATTATATTATTCCTCTTATATTTAGCTTAATAATTAGAAATGTTTTCAACCATTATTCGTAAGTCATTTAAGAATAAAAATATTACTGAATATTTTTGCCAATTCCATGAAATTATTGTATAAATAATAGTTCAAAGATATGCATTTTTCTTGCGCAAGAATTTAATTTCCAAATACTTGTAAACTTTCATTTTGCATTTGAATTTTTACATTCAAACTGCTTAATGTCTTAGTTGTGTCTCGTCTCCGTTGCTTAGGGGTAGCAAGTCTGCCTCGTAAGCCCAAGATCGCGAGTTTGATCCCGGCTGGAGTAAATAGATTTTCTGGAATGGCAAGTCGTAGACACTCATGATCATATAAATATCACATTGGCTCTGATACTCAAAGAAATAATTTAGCATCAGACGCAAAAGGTTGAATTGAACAAATTAAAGTGGTATTCTCAGGAACATCATTGATGTTTATAGAGTTTTTTAGAGAACAAAGTCCATGCTCGGTCTCCTCTTCCACGCACACTACCTGAACTTGAAACAACCTTGCACTTGAAATGGATTTGAATTCCGATGAACTTTGTTCAAGACCTTTATTTGGCCACCCTACGTCGAATACAAGCTGTCACTAAGACCAAAGGTGACCCAACCCCTTATTAAAGGTGTTTCTATTATTTTGTCTTATACCTGTAACTCCCAACATGGATGAAATAAAAATTTTATTTTTTATTTTATTTGCGAAAATTTTATTTTAATCATGAAAAAAAATAAAGATGATTTATACATCACGCAAATTGTAATGCGAATGCTATTTAAAACTTCAGAACTTAACAGGCACTTGCTGGAAAAAGTCTGCATTCACGTACTATTACTTACATGAACAACGGGGGGGGAAATTTAAAAACTAGAATAAAAACATTTTAAAACTACGTTATATTTAGTTCATTTTAAGTATTCATAATAACAAAAGTAAATTTGGATTGCTTTCATAGCTTTTAAAATAAAAACAGGTTTGTAGCGATACTAACAAAAATCAAGCAAAAAAGGTCTGCGTTCACAGTTTTAGTAACAACTATAAAAGATATTTAAAAAGGGGATAATGAGGAATTTAGTAGCTGGTTGGTTAACCACGTCTTTTGAGAACATCCTGAAATCGTTTCGGCATTGAACTAACAAACCTTGTGGGTTTCTTCAGCGCTTATATCCTCCCATTGGTCCTTAAGAATACTCTTTAACATATCCTTGCTAGATATATTCTGTTGACGAATCCTACACTCCAGGAAATCTCATAGGTTTCCCACAGGATTTAGATTACATGAATGATGAGGCATATGCAGTTCATTTGGGACATTATACAAGAGCCAAAGCTTCACAATCTCTGCTGTGTGCTCAGGATCGCTGTAGTGTTAAAAACGAAACGATGATTCTAAGCCAAGTTTGGTGTCCCTTTCCTTTAAATTATTTTTTAGGACATCAAGATAATCATATTTGTTTATAATTGATTCGATATACTCCAATATGCCAACACAATTGCTCGCCATGCACCCCCACACAATAACTTCACCCCCGTGTGCCTTACCGTTGGTACTAAATTCTCTCTTCATACCAATTTGCAACCTTTTATGACGAAGATGCAAAATTTGCTCTCATCAGAGAATATCACAATCCTCCAGAATCCCGGAGGCTTATGTTATGTTCTTTTGCTAAAGCTACCCGCTTAAGCCATTAGGCCATTGGAATATAAGGCTTTCTGCGAGTCACTCGACTACAGTATCCGGCCTTTTTCAAAAATTTTCTTGCAGTATCCGCCCAAATGTTTTTGTTAAACTTCTCGTGAATGTCTGTTGCTATTTGAGTTGCAGTCAAACGGGGGTTTTATTTCACCATTCATATCATATTTAATTTTTCTCTGATTGTGAGTTAAATGGACGGCATAAACGAGGTTTGGATGTATAAACTCCTGTAAATTTAAAGTTATAAATAACACGCTGGATAGATGAATACTCCTGTCCATTAGATCTGGCTATATCCAGACGACTTTTTGCCTCTTCCCACATTTTTATTGTGATTTTACGCTCACTGATACTAATTTCCTTCCTTTTACATTCAATATCCTTGAACTGTCTCGTAACTCTCAAAAAAGTCAAAATAACTGCGTCACATTTTTCTTAAGCTATTTTACTTGATAACTGAATTCAAAAACTCTGTTAAGTTCAATATTTCAAAATTCCATGAATCAAGAATATTGAAATAGTGAACAAAGACGTTTTCTGCCTACTATTTGTGTGCTTTGCTACAAAACTCTCGTTATCTTATGTAGTTTTAATTCAGAATTAATGAGTTCTTGCATGCTCAGTATATAAATAACAGAAAACGAATTCATGAAATTTTGTTAGAAAAAAATTATATTTCTATTAAATTTTACCTTTGTTGTACGATTTCGAAAGGATGAAAGCAGACTTTTTCTAGCAAGTATATCTCGATTGTAAGCAAACTAAAGATATTGTTACGTTGATCGGGGTTAGTGGATTTTATGCAAATCAGTCGCAAAGAAAAGGTCAGTTCTTTAAGAGTGATGACAATTTATTCATGAAAATCCAATCCTTGAAATACAGGATGTAAAAGCATTATTCACAGAATAAATTTCAGAAGGTCTGCACACCTACAACAGCACTCAGACACAATTATCAGTGTCTAAAATACACGCATGTAAAGGATTATTCACAAGGATAGCCGAGCTAATTGGTAATCATGGTTAAGGCAAGTTTACTAATAGCTAGTAAGAACAATATTCACTAACCGCTGTTTTAAACAAGACTGACTCGTTTCGGTGGGCATCGCTCTATTTATATACCCGGCGGAAACTTCGAGAAAGATTCGCTTGCTTCATAGATCATGAAGTTAATGGATTTCTCCCCAAATTTCTAGAAGAATACATAGGGTCCTGAACTCACCAATAATGTCGCCGAAATGGTCACCAAATCAACAAATTGGCCGTCAAGTCACCTAATTTTTCTCCAATAATTATGCCAATTTGGCACTAGCGCCAAAATTTTGCCAAGTTCCCATTGAATCGCCATTGCAACATAAGAAACTGCGTTTATTGCGAATATATATATATATACATAACGATGATGACGGATTTAGTAAATATTACGACGAATTTGGGTGAAGACGAATTTAGTAAAGGATTTTTATAGCGTGTCCTGCTTTGGTTTTTCCGTATATGGTTTCAATTTATGATGATTGAGGTTGAATTTTCATATTTATGGAGGAGAAAGTCTTGGAAAAGCTATTCTTCTTTATTAAACATTGAACATGAAGACACATAGATGGACGCAATCACAAATAAACACACACATACAACAATACACAAACACTAGCTGCAGCCGACTACATGATGATAACAAAAGACATCAGAGAGCGTAACAGTCTGCTCCGAGTTTTATACTGGCGGTGAAGGCCATACGATTATTTTGTAACAGGAGTCGTGATTGGATGCAAATTCGCGCGAGCAATTAGATTCAGATTAAGATAATAACTGTCTTGTGCGAAAGAACTAAGAAATAATTTAACGGGGTAAAGTTAACGCGTTAGAAAAAGTCATTACATATATATACACTCATGTACATAAATTAAGGATAATTAAGTTCGGGCAAAGAAAGAGTCAGAAGCAAAACAAATTTGACTTATTTGTAAAATCTATTTATTAAACAAAAGGCAAATAGCAAAAAAAGATGCTATATGTTTAACATAATTAATAAAAATTGCGATTTTTACTCCCTGTAGCCAATTTCAAAAAAGAACCTATTTACAAAAAACAGTATAACATGGTTAGTATGATGGTTAATGCGGAGTATTTCTCCCGGACGATGCAATACAGGCCTTACAACGCCTACACATGCTGATTATAAAATTATCAATCTGATCTTGGGGAATATTACACCACTCATCAAGCAATGCCCTCCGAAGTTCCGGTAGACAGGTGGGATGGGGCTGCAATTCGTCGGCCAAGCATATCCCACACATGCTCTATTGGGTTCAAGTCCAGTGAGTATGCTGGCCAATCCGTACGGGTGACATATTCCGATTGAAGGCATTCGTCTACAATGTTTGCACGGTGAGGACGGGCGTTGTCATCCATAAACAGAAATTCAGCACCCATGGCACCCCGAAACAAACGTACATGTTGTTTCAGAATGACATCCCGATAGATGTGGCCTGTCATCATTACACTCTGAACATGCAGGTCAGTTCTGGAACCAAGAATAATTCCTCCCCAAATGAGCCATCCTGCACCACCGTAACGGTGTCGTTTAATGGTGTTCTCTTGGTGGTAACGGGTACCTGGCGCTTTCCATATGAAAGTCCGGCGAGAATCAGACTGCAAACTAAACCTGGACTCGTCGGAAAACATCACACAAGACCACTGTTGCGGTGTCCACAATGCATGCTCTCTATTCCGGGTTAATCGCAGGTGACAGTGAGTTGCTGTAAGTTGGACACATCTAACAGGCCTACGAGCATATAGACCAATGTGCCCTAAGCGTCTGTGCACGTTCTGCCTTGAAACTGTCGTACCGGTAGCTGAAGAGAGCTGACAAGATAGGTCTGATGCTGTGCTCCGTCTGTTTCTTTTGGCAGTAACTGCCAAATACCGGTCCTCATTCGGCATTGTAACTTGGGGGCTACCTGTGCTGTAACATCTACTCACATTACCATCATCTTGGAATTGTTGTCAAAGCCTGGAGATGACACTATGGGCGATTCCAAGTTCCTCGGATACTTCCAGATTGGTACGTCCACATTCCAGTCGTCCGATAATTCTACCACGTAAAAAATCATTCAAATGCTTCCTTTGTGCCATAACTATGCAGTTATTGCACCGAAAGGCTTTTTAAAGCGCTTGTGAACAATTTTACTTCTTTGCCACCATTCCTTATATACCCCTCTCTTACTCTCTCGTCATTGTGACGTACTATCCGCGCCATCTGGTGGTTTCCTGTATTTCCATATTCTTCTTCAAGATGGGTGTGATAATTTTACAATTGAAATTTTTATTTTAGAGATCAATTCTGTGTGACTCTGAATTATCCTTAATTTATGGACATGAGTGTATTATAACTTTAACATAAATTAAATATAGCATAGAGTAATTTAAATGCAATACACATCCAATTACAAATTATTTACACTATTTTATAGAAAATTTCGTAACAATATTGTATTTGTGATGGCACTACTATAAAATAAAATTAGCGATTTATTTTTAACAGTATGATTTAAGCTATTTAATTCATATTTCCTTTTGTTTTAAAACACACAGGTTTGTAACTTATTCTAAAAATAAAACTATGACAAATGTAAGAAAATTATTTTAAAATCACTAAAAATGTAAGATAAAAATTATTTTAAAAGCAATTCTCTTTTTTTTATTGATAAGAATATAATTTTTGAGCGAGTTAGGACTATGCATTACATATCACCGAATATTTCGCTTGGTCGATTGGAAAGACACTTGGTAAACATTCAAACATAAATTAACATTGCACCAAAAATGCTGCTAATTTAAATCAATTTAATTGAAAACATTGTAAATGAAAGTATTTCACATACATATGTACACACACAAAACACATAGTTCATTCAAAAGTTTCCTTTCATTTCATTGAATGGGTTTGCTAAACAAATCGCAGAGAGCAATGACTCCCTCAAAGTCATTATGTGGCCTTGTTTAATCTTTTAATTGAATGAACATTGCTATCGATTTGTTTTAACATGAGCATAAATAATCAGAACAAATCAGAGTTAATTCTCTTCGCCAATTGCAGCATCAAAATCTATTTCAAGCGTTCAACAACTTATTTATGCAAATAAAAACTTTTTTTTAGAATTGTGATGATTAATACATTAAGTAATTAAAGGATTAAATATGAGTTTGCATTTTAGTTTTAAATTTAATTTTAAAATTAAAAATTGTTTTTAAAAGGGGATGTACAACTTAATTTTTAGATTTATGTTTAAAGTTATAACACAGATAACACATTCTGTAATTTATTTATAAGCTTATTTAAATTGACCACCATTTTTTTCAATATATATATATGTGTGTGTGTGGTGTGTGTGTGTTCCGTTTAAGTGTATGATTCAATTATTTCAAAGAATAACTAGGTATTTCATGAATAGCTAGACAAGCCAATTAAGTATATAATAGATGAAACAAATTTCATACTTTAACTAGTTATTCTATGAAATAACTAGGTATTCCATGAAATAAACTAAAGGATAGACCATTTAAAGTGAAAAATAACAATTTCAAAGATATTTTTTAAATTAATTGATCATAAATAACTCAAAATCTCTCGAAAAAATACTTTTTATCTCTTTTTGTGGATGAATAATTGATTACATAAAATGTAAAAGTAGATGATATAATTTATTATTGCTCGTATTGCTAACAATAGTTAAACAAAAAGGAGGAAAAATAATGCTTGCAAAAATAGAATTATATTTCAAATTATATCAACAAAAATACATTCAGGGAAGAAAAACTCTGCTGCATAAAACATTGTGTAAACTTTTTTAAACAAAAATGTAAGAGAATATTGATTTAAATTTTATGAGATACCTTTATTTTACTTTTCATTATTTATGTAGGAAAGGAGTGCAAGTTTTCTTTACTTCTTTTGATTTTATTGTAAGAGATGGCACCACTAATCGAAAACAAGTGAGTTTTAGCTGCGCGATACCATGAGGTCATGTATTTATAAAGGGGCAGAAAGAAGAAACTGAGAGTTGCACCAAAGCTTGAACGAAGGCAGGTCAGAGGAAATCGGTCTCTCCGTTGTTTTGAGAAAGAGTACGTGTTTTCGGAATTAGTATGGTGTTATATCGAATAATTTAAAACCCCTTGTAAATAGTTAATGTTTTAGTTGTGTTATTAATAAATTAGGTTATTTTAACTCTGCGTGCTTATTTTAACAT